>JANHFO010000492.1:81772-92029 GCA_032468095.1 Pareas carinatus
TTTTAATATTGTTTTATATGCTTGTTGTTGTTGTTGTTGTTGTTGTTGTTGTTGTTTTTAAATGGCTGTACACCGCCCTGGGCTCCTTCAGGGAGAAGGGCGGTATACAAATACAAACAAACAAACAAATAAACAAATAAATAAAAAGAACATCCTCATGCAAATAATAAAGGTGAGATAAGTAACTGTAAATCCCAGCCCTTGATCCTGTTTGCAGTATGACTTCTGCCTTTAATAATATAATTCTTTTGGACCAAGACTTGGTGCTGCTGTTCTTGTTAAATCCCGTGGATCTTATTGGGCAAAGAAAATAGGAAGGGAAAGGGAAACTGAAAATATCAGAGACAAACACCTTTCACCTCCCTGAAACAACTCAACTGTTTTTAAATGCCAATTTCCAATTTTCAGGTCCAGAAGTCACTGACCTCTATCATAGGGGGGGAATTTTGCTCTTAAGGGACCTTTTCTCAATTAAGCCACTATGGTTCATTTTCGTGCCATTGCATATATAACCACCCAGTTAATCAGAACGAATCTAATAAAACTCACAGCCAAAGCTGTCTCATGACCGACAGTTATCAAACTTATAAAAATTCATAACTCCTTATAAAATAAACTTTTCCAGACCTTTGTTGTTATCAGTTATAGGAATCTCAATTAATCTATGCCTTAATATTATAACTTGGGCTGGACATCATATTTATTTTCTCTCTTTGTTTTTATATGTTTCTGTTTGATCATTATTCTGGGCAGAAATCTTAAAATAAAAATATTTATTTAATAAAACTTTTATTATAACCCAGCTATTTTCATTGCTCTAACACATGAGCTACACTAGTGCATATAAACATAAAATTAGATCCTTGAATGTTGCAAAATCTTGCTGCATTTATATTTTAAGACATTTACAAATCATCATTCCATTGTGATAGTGAACAGATCAATACCAGTTTTACATTTCATTCAGAGTGACCCATTATATCTACTAGCACAAGAATGTATTCTTTCTTAATGGAGGAGAAAAATTATAGTGATGGTAATAATATTTAGAGATTATTTTCCATATCACTAGTAAGATCAAGCTTTTAGGCAGTTTTATTTTATATTTACATACTAGCTGCTGGTATCCGTGCTCTGCTATGAGGATTACCAAGAAAATTGAATGTTGGATAAGAAAATGGAAACACGTAATCTGTGAAGCTACTGGAAGTTTTAAACTGAGATACTATCAAAGCTTTTTAAGCTTGATGAATTTGTCTATGATTAAGGTTGAACATAATCAAAGTGGTCAAATGCAGATTTAGTAAACAGAAGGTGAAGGCCTGCAAGTGCTAGTTATTTTGGAGGAACCTTGGATTTGATTCCTCCAACCCTAAATTCCGATTTTAGGTGCGATCGTAAGCTTTTGCACCTTGCACTTCAAGCTTAACTATCTGGGTGGCAAAAGCTATTCCCTCTGCAAAATATCTGGCTGCAAGCCTTAAGCTTGCCTGGGAAAGGCTTAAACTACACAAGGTGACAATTTTTTGATATGTGAACTTCAGTTCTTAGACATCTTAGGCATTCACATTCTTTAAAGACAAAGAAACTGGGTTATAGTGAAGGCATGAGTGTCAGTCGAACTGTTAAGCGAAGACGGCTAAGGTGTAACCCAACGGAGGCAACCCACGATGGACATTTCCTAACTGCTTTCATAGAAATAACTCCATTTGGGGCTTCTTTAAAAAGAAAAATGAATTGGTAAATTCAGCTGCCATCGCTGAAAAACATCCTTCGCCCGGGAACCAGCACCAAGTTGACTCTCACTCAACTGATCAGGAAGGCCCCATGTACAAAGGGGAAAAGGGAAGTGGCAGAGATGCCCAAGAGGAAGAGGAGGAGCTTATGAGCTAAGGGTGTGGGGTTAAAGCCTCCCTAGTTACTGTGTGTAGCAGTGGTCACCAACCTTTTTGACATTGGGGACCACCAAATTCACCAATATTAATTTTTGCAAAGGTACATACATTTGTAAAATAATAATCAGAGAACTTCCATTTTATTAATATAAAATGCACCTATTTAATATAACAAAATTTAAAAAGCATGAGGTGGCAACCAGCCCAGCCAATGGATCTTTGCCTAATTGCAAGACGGGGGAAAGGCGTTCTCGTTAGAGCGATCACCATTAGGCATGACTGAGGACTGATAAGAATGGAAGCAAAAGACTATAAAATAAACTACTAAAAGCATCATAAATAACACTACATGGGGTGAGTAACCCAGTCTTTCATCATGATCCTGACAAGGGAGTAAGAAAGATTTATGTGCCCAAAGTAGAAAAAGCGGCGATTTTTTAAAATTGGGCCATTGTGGGAAAGGGAAACAGTCCCATATAAGGGAGACAAGGAAAAAACTGAATAGCCTGTGCACAGAGATTAGCTCTTGGTGATCCAAACTTAGAGGAACTTTAAGGAAAACGAATGACTACTTGATGCTAATGAGAACTCAGAGAAAACGTCCAAAAACTAGAACAAATTCTCCTTCTCCGCATTCAAGAAGAGGAGGAAGAGAGAGCCAAGGAAGAGGCAGCAAGGAGGTGTGAAAGGAAATGACAAAGAATGTTGATAGTAAAGTGCAAATTTGGGAATAAGACATTACAAAGGATGCTAAACTGTAGACGGAGAAATAAAGCATCAACTAAGAAAGATGGAAGACTGAAAGAGATAAAACTAAAAGGTAAAAAATTGAGAATTATAAAGAATGAGATAATCTTACACAAGGACAACAGAACAAATTGGTTGAAACAGAACTTCAAGAAGTTGAGGAGATGCTAGAAGGGTGCAAACTTCCAAAAGACTTTGAGTGAATGGAACAGCATAATGGGAAAGTGTCAGAAAACCACGAACAAAGCTACACAATATGGACTAGCTGCAAAGATTAGATGTACGCAACATGGTCTGGCTATGAAGACACAAGGCATAAAAGTGAATGAACATTTTAAAATTACACAAGAAGGAATTGAATAGAGCAGAGAAGAAGAGGGGCAAACAAAAATAGAATAAGAGAATAACAGAGTTGGAAGGAAACTTGGAGGCTTTCTTGTCCAACCTCCTGCTCAGGCAGGAAACTTTAATAATATAGGGGTCAAACTGATGGTCTGTGGGACAGATACAGCCCATGGCTTACTTGTATCTGGCCCGTGGAGTGGATCTGGTGGTGAGTAGGGCGCTCCCTGGAGGTGGTGGCAGCGGCATGTGTAGGGGGTCTTTGGTCATGGGAGGCCATCGGTAACCACAGGGAAATTGGTGGGGTCCGTGGCAGTGGTCTGCACTGGGATCTGAGAGGGTCAGTCTTAAGTCACACCCTGCCCTCAGGAAGAGAGGCTCTGATTGTATTCTATTCCCACACCCTGACACCTGCTGAGCACAATTACAGTCAAATTGACAAAGAAGCTTTGGCTTTAGTTGCCTCAGCTAAGTGGTTTCACAAATATTTATTTGGTAGGAATTTAACTCTTGTGATGGATCACAAACGGTTATTTGGCATTTTGGCAGGTGACCGCCCCACACCGGCGGCACTATCACCACGCAAGGTTCAGTGGTCCTTGTTATTGGCCGCTTATTCTTACAGGTTGCTACATAAACCAGGTTGCAGGGTGGGTCATGCCGATGCCCTTAGCCGCTGCCCGTTGCCTGCCACTGGTAGTGAGGTAGAGCTTGGGGAAGCTGACATTCTGGTGGATTGCCTTAATTCCACTTTGATCACTTCTCAGGAGGTGGCCACTGCCTCTAGTTCTGATTGCCTCCTCTGCTCTGCACTTAACTGGGTGCATAGAGTGTGGTCAGGTGGTAAACTGGCTGAAGAGTATGGCCCATTTAATGTCCGCAGAGCGGAACTAGTGGTTCAAGGAAATTGTTTGCTGCGCGGGGATAGGGTAGTAATCCCAGAAAAACTGCAGTCACGTATACTGGACACCCTGCATGAAAGCCACCCTGGCATTGTAAGGATGAAAGCCTTAGCCAGAAGTTTTGTCTGATGGCCTGCATTAGATAAAAACATTGAATCATTAGTGGCCAGCTGTCCAGCTTGTCAGTAATCTAGATCAGCTCCACCACGAGCGCCAGCACAGACATGAGAACATCCAAGGGGTCCTTGGTCACACAGCCATCTGGATTTCGCAGGGCCATTCCATGGTCAGATGTTCTTAATCCGAGTTGATGCGTTCTCCAGGTGGATGGAGGTACACCTGATGAAGGACACGAAGGCACAGGCAGTGATTCAATATTTAGAGAAATTATTTATAACTCATGGGTTATCAGGTGTGGTGATGACAGATACTGGGCCACAATTTATAGCTAACCATTTTGAAGAGTTTATGGCGGCTAGGGGTATTAGACACATGCTGACAGCTCCCTGTCATCCAAATTCAAATGGAATTGTGGAGAGAGCTGTCAGGACAATAAAAGAGGCACTGAGCCGTTTAGGGCCAGGAAATTGGCAAAACCAAATTGATGCATTTTTAACCTGGCAGCATATTAACCCCAGTAGAAGTACTGGGAAAAGCCCAGCAGAATTATTATTTGGCCAAAAGTTGCGATCAATTCTGGATCGCCTGCACCCGGCTTATGGTCCAGAGGTTGAAAGACAATCTAGTCGGGTTCCCAGGCAGTTTAATGTAGGTGACCAGGTCTGGGCAAGAAACTTTGCAACAAGTCAAAACTGTGAACTGGGCAAGATTGAAAAGGTTCTAAGGTCATGTTGCTACACAGTTAAATTAATTGATGGTCATTCTTGGCATCACCATTTTGATCAGCTGCACAGAGCGGCATTAAATATAGCGGCTGCAGAAAAAGCCGCTGATGCTAACACAGACTCCAGATCTTCCCCAGGCAATTACAGCCAGGACAATCCTCCAGAATTGGGACCTTTTCAACGATGGGCTTCCACCAGCGTGCCCATATCACCGCTTGACTCAGAGCCCAGTGGAGTAATTATTGAGGTGCTGGGCGACTCAAGCGAAGTAGGTGATGCTCCCAGCGAGAGCGCAGAGCTGCCTAAAATGGAACCCCGGAGATCCGGACAGCAAACTAAGAACTATTTACAGCAATTTTTGTGTTAAGATTGTTTTATCTTTCAGGGGAGGGGTGCTGAATCCTAAATGTCTAGCTGACCAAACATGGCTCCTGGCTGTCTGACCTGTCCGAGTGGTCAGCAGATGTTTGTGAGCAGTTCCCCCCTCCCAGTTACTTAGACAGCCTGGAGACTGTCCAAACTGACTCGTTGATTGGTTGTTTATTGAGCCAATTGCTATATAAAGGAATGGGGAAATGAGAAGTGTTTGCTTGCTACTGTTACTTGTTAACTTATTGCCAATAAACCTTGTTGTGGTTAATCTGAGGACTCCAGCCTATTTCTTCGTGGTCGAATCTAGCATCACTGGTTCATCCTATCCATACCAGCAGAGGGAGCATATTTTGGATCCCCTCAGTCAAGGAATTTTACCTGGTTTCTCTGCCTTGGCTCCGGCCCTTTCGAATATCTTGGTGAGATCAGTTTCCACCCTTTTGATCTTCCTCAAGAGACTTAAAACCTGGCTCTGACAGATGATTTGGGGCATCAGTGGGGGACTATCACACTGGAGGCAGTTGATTAATTAAGAGTCAGTCCACCTTTCCCCTCCGCCCTACCAATCCAGCTGCATCCTTCCCCAACTTGAAATTATAATTTTACTTTAATGGTACTTTCATTTTAATGCATCAGAAATATTGATGTAAGCCACCCAGGGTTGCTTCAAAATGGGATGGGCAGCAAATAAATGTAATAAATAAATAAGCAATCTAACAGATAACTCCAACAACCCCATTTGCACATATGAAATATCAATACCAAATTGTGTCTCCATACATTTTACCTGTACATTTCTACACTTCCTTTCTTTTGTACATGCACACATGAAAAAGACATGTTCCTCTTCTCCAACCCTACAAAATAAAGCAATCATTTATTATCCCTACATTATGAAACAAAGTGATAGATTTTAGTTCCAGGGAAGCAAATTCCAACTGAATATTCTTACACTAAGAGCATTTCAACAGTGGATCCATAACCTTTTTTTACTTTGAAAATGTTTCACTTCTCATTCAAGAACTTAAGAAGCTTCTTTGATAAGAAGGGAAATATTGTCCGACTAGATGGTTTAAACCTTCCCTTCCACGTGTATGTTTCTCAGAATTCCTTAAGATGTTGCTTCCACATACAATAAAGAGGAAGAAGAAGAGCTGGGAGCCAGTGACTAAGGAGGATTTAAAGGAGACGATTAAGGGAGCAGAAGTTGCTATTATCCTGTACAGTATTATTAAGAATCTACATTTTTGTCAGAATATTCTTATGCTCTGGTACATTGAAGGTTTATTTTACAAAGCATTAATGTACAAGTAGTCCTTATTTAAGAGCCACAACTGGGGCCAGCAGCTCCATCACTAAGCAATGCAGTCGTTAAGCAACATATCACATGATCACAAGTTGTGATTTTACTCTGCTGAAAAAAGTAAACCACTCAAATTTTGGTCACATGAATGTAGAGATGCTGTCACATGTATGAGGACTGTTCATAAAATTACCTTTAGTGTCATATAACTTCAAATGGTTGCCAAATAGGGCCAGCATTAAACAAGGACAGCCTTGTAAAGGGATTTTATTGAATAATGACTGACTGTAGCTTCCTTTACATATCTAATTGTGGCTATCCTATTTCCCTTCAATCTTCTCCAGTCCCAATGATTTCAGCCTGTGTTCAGAGGACTTGTCCTCAACTCCCTATGGCATCTTCATTTGTTGCCTCTAAACTAACCTGTAAAATTACAATTGCTGTGAATTGGACTGACTTGAGGGTTATGTTCTGGATTCCATCTCTAACTAAGTTCCATTTGACAGGACCCAGAAGTTGAGGCTGTTCTGCCATGGAGCCCACTCTTTGAAACTCTTTGGAACACCATTCTCCCTGAGATAAGATTACCTCAGACCCTATCGTCACTCTAGAAATCCCTTAAAATGTGATTTTTTTTCCCAGCAGACTTGGAGATCCCAAGGTCATGAGAAGTCCATGGGATGGTTGCATTACACATGAGATTTTGGTGCTTTCCTGCATGGTATATGTATGCCTCCCGGAGTCATGTTATGAGATGAATGGCTATATATATTTCCTGCTGACAGTATTGTCCACCATGATGGAAGCTTACTCTTCTCAACTACCTTGAAGGCTTTGGATACAAGACTTTCTCTTTTACATCTGCTTTTTCCTCTCTGCTCTAGTTCTATGATTCAACAGACATTGGCCACAGTCTTTCGATATTTATCTTTTCTGTAAGTATCTGCTCCTTCTCCCAGTCCCCTAACCTGCTGTTTCTTCTCATTTCATGACTGCCAGAAACACATAGCAGGGAGAAAATAGTAGAAATGTTAAGGTGCTCTAGACCTATTGTATATATTTGAATAAATTGATGTAAGTCAACCTGTCATATTTATTTATATTACTCCTTCATGGGAAATGGCCTCCAATTTCGACAGAAGCCAGGCTTACAAGATGTTTCTTCAGTTTATGCTATACAGCATAATCATTGTCCCTTTTATGGCCCCTTGAAACATACAGGTATTTCAGGCTGAAGAAGAACTTCATGATTGTTAGCCAACAGTTGTCGTTTGGACAAAAATATAAATAGGTATGACAGGAGGAAGCAATAACCCAACACACAACCCTGACTCCTGAATTCCTCGTGTCAGTTCCAGCCATTCCCCTTGTTTCCTTTCCTAGCCATAATCAGTGCCAGCATTATGTCATCAAAAAGTTTCAACAATACTTGTTCACCTTATAAATTTTCAAATACAGTCTTATCCTTTTCAAATATGTTTTGATTCCTTAACAAATTGTGTACTCCGACAGTTTGGCTTATGTTGAAATATTTATTATAAATTTTTAAAAAAGTTTCGACAATATGGAGTCCATGATGTGAGGTCCTCCAAGATTGATCAATATTTAAAGACAACAGCTCTATATAGAAGACAAAAGGCTGAATTCCAGTTTATTCAGGTTATTCCTGAAGCATGGCAACATAAAAAAATAATAATAAAGTAGTAAATTGAACTTTCAAACACAACCTGGGCAATCAGTTACAAATAACAATCTTCCGGAAGTTTTATTAAATTTCCTTCTGCCTGTGAAGTTCCAATAGAATAAAGTAGAAAACACATGAGCTGCATTTGGCTCATGAGTCACAGGTTGTGGAAAAAGAATCATTCAAATATTACCCCCAAATTGCCGGGATATATCTTTGTGCCAATTGCTTTGTCTGCCGCTTTTTCAAATTGATTCTTCCACTGTCCTTCATTAAAAATGGTATGTATGTCAAAATGTCCAGAACAACTTGACCTAAACCTCTAAAATGAAAAAGCAATCAGCGGAAGGAAAATTAATTTAAAAACAAGTAAATCTTGTTTTAAAAGCTTGCATTTCTTGGTTGTTCTTTTGACTATTATTTTTTTAAAGGTTAACAATTACTTGACAAGGTGAGCATCCAGTTAGCATCCATTCCCCGGGCCCTCCCGTTCAGCTTCACTCATGATTCAGATTTATTCTTTTATCTTCCCTATCCTACAGGAAAAACAACTTCTATAAAGCCCTAGGGGTTCTATATGTCTGTCAGCAAAATAACTCTCCAAAACTGAACAGAATAGGATCAAATTTGGTGCAGGAAGATAAGATGTGAAAGCATGGGATTGGGCTATTTGAGGGATCAGCTGTCCCTGATTGCATCAGCCCACCCACTAGCTATCGCAGAGAGGTGAATGCCATCACATGTGGATCCCAGAAGACATGCCTTCTCTATTGTGGCACCCACTTTATGGAGCCTTTCCCCCCTCGGCATTAGATTGGGCTACACCCCTTCTGATATTTCGGACATCCCTCAAAACCTGGTTCTGTAATCAGACCTGGGGCTCCAGGGAAACCGGAGATATGCTCAGATGACTCCTTTTCTTGGGGCCCATTCTTCTCCTCCCTTTGTCTAGGGTTAGCATATTTGTGTTTATAATTTTTATTTTCTGGATTTTATGTGTTTTTAATTATTTCTTGCTTTACATGTTTTTATTTGATGGTTGCATGCTGCCCAGAGTCACATTTTGCAAGGTGGACAGCTATACAGATCTGATTAGTAAAATAAATAAAATGTCAAAAGAAATTTTGAATTCAAAATGGGCTAGATCCATCTGAGGATTAAGGAGGAAAATAATCCAGAAAAATATCCCCCATTACTTCCCTCTTGGCATGTGAGCCAAGTCGCCTCCCCCCAATCACTCCAGAGCTGAGCATGCTCAGAAAGGAGCAGTGGCGCCAGGCAATGACATCATGAAACGCAACTCATTTGCCGCGACTCCTTCGGGCACTCTGTGTCTAAAAGGTTAGCCATCACTGCCCTATACCATTTCAGTCAAATGGCTGTCCAATCTCTTCATGAATGCATGGAAGAACTTTTTGCTCTTTTTCTCATCCACAGAAACCAAAGAAGAAATCAGCAATATACCTAAGGAGGATCCCAACTGGAAAAAAATGAAGGGTGAAAACCTGACTGCCTAGCAAGTATCAAGAGCATAAAATAAATAAAATGAACTAAGTTGGCAGGAGGTTGCAGTAAAAGTAATATGGGAAAGAGATTAGAGGAGAGAGGAACAGAATGCAGAAGGCAAGGAACAAAGGAGGGGGGAAACAGAAGCTGAACTGAGAATATCTATAATTCTGGAAACGTGATATGTAAATCATAGTTGCTCTATAAAAACAGCATTCAGTTTGTAAGTTTACCATTTGCAAAGGACCTCAGAAATAGTTGGGACATTCTTATGGTATGGTAAAAGTAAAGCCCACAAATACTTTCAAAATCACCATGTAAGAAATGCTCTGCATAACATATGGGAGAAAATTAAAGGCAAAATTTACATGAAAATGCCTGAATGGATCTCTACAATGGAAGCTTTCGTGCAGCCAAGTTTGGTTGATATGGGAAAAATTTGGACAAATAAGGATATTCTAGATTTGGAAGGAAAACTGAAATCTAGACAATCACTGGAAAACCAGGATTTGAAGCTTACATGGTAGTCCCATATGCAATTAAAAAGTAGATATGATATACCGTGCTTCCCTGAAAATAAGACACTTTCTTCTATTAAGTTTTGCTCACAAAGATGGCTAGGTCTTATTTTCGAGGGAAGCCTTACTTTTGGGGAAACACA
>JANHFO010000492.1:131487-143491 GCA_032468095.1 Pareas carinatus
ACAGGTTGTCTAGCAAATCATTTTCTGGCAATGATGATTTTGCAAACTTAAAAATTTGCCTTTGCTTCCAACATTGCAGTTTGGCTGGGGAAATGGACCAATTTATTTGCATGGAGTTGATCACAACTTTCAAGCGTATGTTCTGTTCGTCCAGCCCGTGGGTTTTTTATAACAGTAGCTATAAAAGGTTGAATTTTCATCTTATCTTCCAGCGATTTCAAAGAGAAACCTTAGGCAAGACTCCACTGATGTCGTAACAAATCATTTTGAAATCTTAAAAAATGATTTCAATCACAAGCATTAAAAATCCGCATTGGTGTTTTCTCAAGGCAAGGGAGGGTGGCTAACAGATGAAGAAATGTGTTTCTAAAAGATTCCTATTCTGTTCTTCCAGGTTGTGTATTACACTGAAATGTACAAAATATTTGGTGAATTAACAGAACAGATTGATGAGCCTGACTTAACTGACGAGCAGAGAGAGAAAGAGAGCGAAACCAAACTGAATGAGTTGAGGGCCCTCTCCATTGTGGCTGACGACTGACCTCCAGATTGAAAATTCTGTGTGGCAACAGCTGCTGATGAAGTGGATAAAGATCAGAAGTTGAATATTACTTCCTATTTCTGAAGGCTTGAACCCTTTAAACACCTTGTTGGAACCTGTCTTAATCTGGAATATTATTTTCCGCAGCTCTTTAAACCCTCAACGTTTTTATCTGTACTAATGACAACCTGGCAAGATTCTCATGCAGAGAGTAGAGAGCTTCGTGAAGTTTGAAAAACAAGAATTTACCCTTAAAGTGATAAATGAACCAGATTTTTAATTCAGTCTTTCCAAAATCAGGGTCCATCAGACAGCTGAATTGTTAGTGATGTCCTCAATGAGTGTAATTCCCAAAGAAAATGTTATGACCCGTAACCTAATTGACTAAAAAAATATAAACTTTCAGTGTTTAAGGAATGTCATCATTGCACTGAAGCCTCGTTCTGTGAGAGGCCCTGTCTGGTTTGTGTCTTTGTGGCATTGAAAGCTGACATCCTTTAAAAACTGATTGGTAGTGTAATCCTAGTGAATGTAATATAATTTTTATGAGCATAAATCATGAATTTTAAAAGAACAGGAAAGGGCATAATTTCTCATATAATTTCTCTTGATACAATCTAAATGAATATACCTCGCACTGTGCAGGTGTCTATGGAAGTGCATCACTACTGAAAGGTTATTTGCAGGGAAAGCAATCTGCTTCCTCAGCATTTTGTTGGGTGAAATCCTTTGGGCATATATACTGATGGCTGCAATTTAAGCTAAAGTGTACTTAACGGTGATGGCTACTCTGGAATGCAAGTATTTCTTTATTTTCCTGGATTAACTCCTGGTTTGTACTGGTGCCTTCCAACTGTTGTCTTGCCTGTCTAATTATGATTAATGAGAATATTGTAGATGATTCTTTTGGTTCCTCTGTAACCTGTACTTCTAATTTTATTTTTTCAATAAAAAATACCCAGGTGTATTATTCGACTCTGTCCCTCTGTGTATGAGAGTAGAACTGCACCCATTACTGATGACTGATGCATGAGAAACTGCCTAATTAATTTTGCAAAGCTGTTAGAAAGCAGCTGGAAATAACTTGACACTCCCTGCTTAGGTCACATCGCATGAGTTGAGATACGGGCAACATTTTATTAATTATGGTCAAAACTCAACCACACTCATAAATGCTATCACAAAACGGCCCCAGAGGATTGCATGGATTCTTCTTTCGCCATACTTGCAAAGCAAACTACCTTAGCACATTCTCACACACAGTGCCTTTTCTGTTGCCTCCCTAAATCAAACCAAGTGACCCCTTGAGCACCAATGTGCCAGCTGTCTGCGTGGCATCAAAGGCAGCCTGAGAACAGCATCTGGTTGCAAAAAGAAGAGGCAAAGCACACGTTTCCAAGTGAGGAAGAGACTTTTATAAAAGTAACTTGGCCAGTTAAATACAAGTTGTTACCACATTTACAGACTAAAAGCAACGCATTCAGAAGTGACAGACCACCTGAGGGTGGGGGAGCAGGTGGCCAGGGCAAATGCAGCAAATACCTACTGGAGGAAGGCCTGAGCCCGGCTGCTGCTTTGCAGCGGCCCACCAGCTATTCTGCTAAAGGCTACCCCGGGGAACCCCATGGGCCAGCCGTCCCAGCTCTCCAGCTGTGCGCTACGTCTTCACAATGGAAATTCAATGGACCACAGCCCCTCCCCGCTGCCAAAATTCCAGATCCTCAAAGCTCAAGATCTGCTGAATGGGATTTTCACTTTTGTCTGAAGGCTAGTGATGAAAGTCCAGTGGGTCCTGAAGCTCCTTTGAGCTATGTGTGGTAAGTAAATGACTAGGGGTTGATGGTGAGGGCCTTGGTGTTTTTTCTTAAAATGGCTAAAATGCTGGACCAAGTATGTACGGTTTTCACACTCAAGTCACAGCACCAGATTAGAACTCGCAAGCTGCCCTGCAAATTGAATGCACAACCCAGGAAAGGCAGAGGCAGCGGCTGCTGGCCTAGGGCTAACGGATAAGGCTGCCGGTCGCGAGGAGGTCAGTGCCGTCTCCCCAAGGCACCCTCTGGCCCAAGGAAGGCAGAAGGCCACCCCTCAAGCTGGACGTGGAGGGGGCTTTAAAAGGTCTCCATGCAGCAGCACAAAGAGGCTAGCAATGCTTGGTCTTCTGGAGCAATCAGTACCTGCATGGCTCTTGGTAAGGAGATAACATTTCCAGCCCAATACTAGCTGTTGGCCAACAGCCTGAAATTCCTACCCTGTGGCTTCTCCACTCACACACTATACCATCAAAATGCCTACCTAACAGGTATTCCTTTAAACAAGAAGGGTGGTTCCAGCAGATGGGCTGTGACCTCTAGTCATGCGGGACTAGTGGCTCTTTTCCCCCAGCCTGGGGGGTTGAGGGGTGGTTGAGGATGAAAACCAGCAGCAGCCTTTCACATAGTGGCAAAAAGGTTGACGGTGTCAAAGGCTTACTCCCAACCGCTTTAACTCACAGCCCCAAAATATCAAACCAAAGTACAGATCTTCCCTGTCAAGACGATTTTCTCCAGGGAGTATCAGTTGCTGGAAACTGGGGGTGACGTAGCTTCCTTTTTCTCTAAGCAGTTACTGGTCTGGAAGAGACAAATGGAAAATAGGAAGGCAGAACATTCATGACAAAGGTTGTTAATGATAATCAGTCTCCCTGATTGGCCTATTTCCTGACCATCAGGGCGATGGTCTGCCCCCAGAGGTTGTGGGGGCTCCGTCATTGGAGGTCCTCAAGAAGAAATTGGACAACCTGTTTTGTGAGTAGCTATTTTAAAACTAAATCAATCCCACAGTTGATTTTTCAGCTGCAGTGTGAAAAACATCATGATGTGCCTTCTCTGCAGGTGGAAATGTGCTCTCAGAAAAAGGTGGGCAGACGGGAGAAAAATGGGCAACGTGCTAAAATCCCAGTCCCTCCTTTGGTGTCCCTTTGGTGCCAAGGTCTCTTCCAAACACCTCTGTGAGATGCCCACCAGGCTCTGAATCTCACTGTTCGTTCTCCTTGTTCTCCAACTCAAGCAGAATCTAGTTTCAACAATTCTTGCACATCCCAGCATAGACACCAAAGGTATTATGGCTACAATCCAATCTTCTATGGAGCTATGCATACCAACCCAGAGAAATAAAAAAAAAGCAAGCTACAGAGAGCATCGTGGGAGGCTAGAAAGTTTTGGGGAAACAACGCCGCTAATTTGCATTTTTCTGGGTCACATCTATTTTGTAGCAGTAGCAAAAAATTGTTCTCCGAAAAAGCGAAAACAAAAATGCCACCTGCTTCACCAAAATGGGAGTTCTTGTGTAGATAGCAACATTTGACATATTCAGGATCAAAACCTAACAAACTCATAATTTTACTTTTATAGACCAGCATATATCAACTATTTTAAAACATCACCAAATATTGGGATAAAGCCAATTACAGTGTAGTGGGATGACTTAAAAGTATCCAGCTGTTCCCTGCATACCCTGATGAATGTGGGCTCACAAATACATCATTTTCTGTCTTTTTTAAGGCAGTCATCTGGGGCTGAGATATAAATAGCAATGCCACTGACCAACATGAAAAAACCCAGAGAGGCCACCCTTGTCATACTGCCTGTTGTCCTAAGCACAACAGAATTGACTTCTGGATACACACCCGATCTGGAACCACAATTTGTTCTTAAGAGAACCTGTTCTTAAGAGAGCCTGACCATTCAGGTGTCCTCCCAAAGTGACGAGAGTTCTCCCAGTCTCTACTAAGTGCTGCCAACAAAGCCGAAGAGTTCCTGGTTTAGCTCTCTGAGCAGACATTCAGCTCTAGATCTATCAAGCCATAACTGCTCGAAGATCAACACTCCAGATTTACTTAAAAAAACCCCGTTGGCTCAATTGTCACCCTACCTTCTCAATTATCTTCTGGATTTCCAGGTGCAAAGGAACCAGGCGCTTCTTATTCTCCTGTAGCAACCTTTGAAAATGGGATTTTTGCTTTTCGGACACTTTCGACTGCTCTTCCATCTCAGTGAGGCGCTTCTGTAATTCCTGCACTTCCAACATCAAAGCCTTGTTGGAAGCCTCCGTTGATGAGAAGCGAAGTTGGGTCTCTTCTGGAAGGGCAGTGGATTGGAATTATTTTCCAAGCAAAAAGTAACAGATAAGTGTTAAGCTCCTAGTCAAAACAAGGGAGAGCCAAAATTGGCACTAATCTCCATGGAGGAAAACCTGTTTATATAAGGTCCAATTACGGCAATCTGTAATTACGGTAATTATGGAATCTGCAGGGGGGCAGATTCCAGGGCAGGAACCTTTGACTTTCACAGTTCTACAGATACATTTTCTGAACCCCTGAAGGATATTTTAAATACATGGGCCTGTCTGCCACCTTCTGTATGCGTCCATCTCTTTGTTTGTAAGCAACCTAGAGTTACATAAACATTTCTAAATAAATAAATCTCTATTTTCTAGATGTCCATGCAGGTAGAAGCATAAACCACTTGTCTTGAATCAGTCTCGATTTCCCAAAGAGAGTTCCGCTACTTTTCATTCCACGTTCGTTGCCTAGAGTGGCAGTTCAGTTCTTGCTCAGGAAGCAACTAAATTCTACAATCAAATTAGGGTTCGATTACTTAATGTTTGGTACCCCTTGCATGCAATCAAGAGTATGGCCAACTAATACAATATTTTGGACCTGAATCCTGTTTTTGTATACAAGTTATCAGAATTAGACTGGAAAATTCCACATGACCACTGGATGGCAGCAAACATTTTAAAACACATCTCTTTGCGGCCATTCGGTGGTCATCCAGACAAAAGCACCCTAAATCTGGTAATCTGGAACATGCAGCTTATTGACCAAAGCAGTTCCTCATTGGTACAGATGCTATTTGAGCTGAACTGCCGGGGATCACGACGGCTGCTTGTGTATGAATTAAGCCTACTGCCCAGCACTCACCCAATTTTAGTTCCAGAATACGGATTTTATTTTCCAGGTAGAGTCGGCTGTTTTCTGTCTGCTCTGCCTTTTCCAGCAGTTTGCTCACATTAAGGACAGCCCCATTGTATGAAATCAAATTGGTAGACTGAGCCTCTCGGGGAGACTTGGTGAAAGAAACTGATGAGCGCAAGAAATTGAGGTTGCCTGCAAGAAAAAAAGTAGCATTTATCCTACTTGACAACGCAACACCTTGATTCTGGGAAGGGGGGGGAGCAGCAAAAAAACAGGGACCCATTGCTGAAGCTTGATCCTCTTCATCACCAACTGATCCATCCTGGCAAAGAGGTCTGCTTCCCAAAAGTGAGCTGCATCTCAAGGGGAGGAGAGGCTGTGAAAGAAATCCCTCTCGCATGCCTGAAGTGTGGGGTAGTCCTTGACTTACAGCCGCCGCCATTGAGCCGCTATATTTTGTTGCTAAGCAAGACAGTTGCTAATGACCCCCCCTCAATTTACAAGTTTATTATCCCAGTTATTAAATAACTGTGGCTTCCCCGGCTGACTTTGCTCATCAGAAGGTCCGGCAGGTGAATCACCTGGCCCTGGGACAGTGCAACCATCACATGCCAGTGGCCAAACCCCCAAATTTTGATCACGGGACCTTGGAGATGCTGCACAGCCGTTTGTGTGACAAATGGCCATAAGTCACTTTTTTCAGTGCTTTTTTAACTTTGAACCGTCACTAAACGGACAGTGGTAAGTCAATGACTACCTGTATTTTGTTGTGAGGAGACAAAAGTGTTAGGACCGCCCCCCCATCCAGATCTTCAATAAAACCCCACATTACTGAACTGGAACAAGCCTGACTTAGGAAGCAAGCGTTGCTGGCATGACATCCAGAGCACGGCGAAGCCCCTTCCCGCCCCATCCTTGTAACTCACCTGACAGTTCTTCCTCTTCGAGGCCTGCCTCTGTCCCTTCCTGCCGGCTGTAGTGCAGGCTGCGGTAACGGCACACAAATTGTGTCACCACCCTGTTCACCAAGCGCTTCACCTACCAGCAGATGAGACACCCCCTTAGGAGTGGCCGTGGGAAATGCCACCAACAAAGCTCCCTGCCCACAGTCCTAAGGGCAGAAGCCAACTCATTCCAATCTCCAACAGAACCCAGGCAATGCTCACCTGCTCTTTACAGAGGTGCAGTCCCAAAGTGAGGAGTATCTTGTCCATATCCTTCCTATGCAGGTAGCCACAGTAATTCAGGTCGAAGTAAACGAAGGCAAGGAGGGCATCCAAGGGCAACACAGTGCTTGGGTCCAGCTCTCTAGGCTAAGCGTGGCATATATAAAAGGGGGGGAAGGGGAGAAAGGGGACAGTCTCACTCCGTGCTCCATTTCGCTGGTCCAAGGGTGCCAACTTTGTAGACTGAGGCTCCCAAACTGCCAGTAGCAACATCAAAATAGGTGCCCAATGCATATTTTATCACATATCTCATTGCCGAGATAAGCTATGAATGATTCAGCACCAGCAGCAACTGTCAGGGTTCAGTCATTTTGCTGGGACGCCCTCTAATTACACTGGGGAATGCACCACATAGTGGCTGCTCCCCACGGGAAAGCTCGGTGGAACGGAGCGCATGGCCGATGGCGGCCTGACTTTGAACCAGGGAAACGCCCCGTTCTGGCCTTCAGAAAAAAAGTCACAAATAACTCTCAAACCAGGATTTCTAAAAGCATTAGCTAAGATAGACAGGTAGTCCTCAACTTATGACCACAGTTGAGCCAAAAATTTATGATGCTCCGGGAAACATTTGTTAAGTGAGTTTTGCCTCATTTTACGAACTTTCTTGCCATTGTTGTTAAATGAATCACAGCAGTTGTTAAGTTAGCAACCCAGTTCAGCCAAGTGAATCTGGCTTCCCCGTTGACTCTGCTTGTCAGAAGGTCACAAATGCTGACCACGTGACCTCAGGACACGGCTGCCGTCATCAACAAGTGTCTGAATTCTGATCAGGTGACCCTGAGGATGCTGCAATGGCCGTGTGAAAAACGGTCCTCAGTCCCTTTTTCCAGTGATACTGTAACTTTAAACGATCACTAAACAAACTGTTGTAAGTTGAGGACTGCCTGTACTGCATTTTGCACATCATCAAAGAAAACAAAACATGCTGTGGCTTAACATGCTATGAATCAGACCGACATGCTAACTAGGTATCATACTGAGCTGGGTGATGAATTAATACTTGGAATTAATCGGTTCCAACACCTTGGAAATAGAAATCCACACAGAAATAAAAGGAGCCCAAATCATGGATTGTGGGTTGTAGTGATAGAATACCACATACCAGGGGCCAAGAGTCTCGTGCATCACACATTTTAAACTGAGATTAAATAAAGATATTGGAGGCCCTTGGTAGGTGTCTTTTTACAATGTTGAAAAATATAAAGGGTGCCTACACTCCGGAATTTGGGGGTTCACACATCTCAGTCCCCTGAAGCTTTCCCTCAATTACGTAGCCTGCAATGGAAAAAAAATCCAATTTCTGAGACAACAATTTGGCTACCATCTACATTCTGTATGAATTCATGCAAATCTGCCTGCTCAAGATGGCTTTGGAATTAAGTCTCAAATAATGCTTCCGAATCAGCAGCAGAGAATTGGCATGGCACAAAGTCAGCAACATTCCCAGAAGAACGTACTGTGGTTTATACCCATGTCTATCCAAGGCAGCGAATTAAAGCAGGATACATCCATTAAGGAAATTCAGACACAAACAAGCAACCAAACTTTGAAGAAGAGCTGACCACTGACCATATCAGGGAGGGAGGAAACCTCAATTTCTGACTGGTTGGATGCAACGGATCTCACTTCAGCATCTTCCAACTTGACACCTGTGGAAGAGGCAACATGACTTGCTTCAGGAGCTGATTCAGTGCATTTAAGCAGGAAGATCTCCGAGTGTGCAACCAACACCTTCCGAAGCCATTGCAGGAGCTGCCAATCTAGAGACAACTCAAAGGGACCTGAACACAGACCAAAGGCCAAGAAAAGGAACCCGGGAGTCCTGATTCCCCCCCAGAGAAAAGCCAAGGGACGGTCATCTCGTCTGCAACTGAGGCGAGTGGTAAGGGCAGGTCATAGGCGTCCCCACCACATAGGCACGCAGAGCCCAAACTGTACTGGGTTTCCCAGACTGCTCACCAAAATCCTCCTCTTCATCCTCCCTTAGCAGCAACAGGTCATCTTCCATGCTGAGCTCACAGAGGTCATCGGTGGTATCCTTTGCTTCTGCTTTGACATTCCCGCTAACCTTCTCTGCCTTGGCTGAGTTGGCCCCATCTTGATTTGGGGGCTTCTTCTCAGCCTCCCCAGTCCCCTCTTTCTGCACGAATGAAAAGGACATGAAGAGGACAGTATCCATGCCTCACAAAAAAAACAGCCCATTATCAACCACAATCGGAAGACAATGCAAACTGTGCAGTGTAAGAAAACGTGAGGTGATGTAACTGGCCAAACACGAGGGCCCACCCAGTTATAACAAGGCCTGGAGACTTACTTGAACTTCCTTCTGGTTGCTACTATCTGGTACATCTTCTGCTCCAGGTTTCTCCTGAGGTTCCTCCTTCAGTTCATTCTCTGCCTCCTTTTCAGATTTGAGCACTTTTTCTGAATCGGGATTCTTGGCCTCCGGTGGGTCCTCTTTTTCTGGCAGGGCCAGCAGCGCTTTATAAAGCTTGTAGCCAAAATCACGCTGAAGCATCTCCTGGAAAGTCTCTGCCACCACTGCCACCTCAGGGGGGAAGAGAGCAAGAGAGATCAGAGATCAAGAAGTGGGGAAAGATCTTGAGGCAGAGATTATGGAAATGTTAGCGTTCATATGCCTGCACAGTTTACATCTGATTTAGTAGACTGCGGATTCAGCAGGTGGAATCTGTTGAAAGGGGGTGCGCTGTGCTGGGATCCTGGCAACAGCGGCTGAGAAGAATGAGGAGAGAATGTGCTGGGCAGGCTGGTGGGACATCAGCACTGACAGAGAGCAATGGGAAGTTGGGAGGTACAATCCAGTGGAAAATGCCCCTGTGCTACGGAGGTTGGAGATGGTGATGCACACGAGCCCATAATAGTTAGGTAATCTCTGGCTTTAACGGGCATTTGGCTTTCTACTTCTTCTATTACCGTAAATAGAGGGTTTACCTCAATTTAGATTACTCCTGCATTTTTCAAAAGCACAAACATCTTGATACTCGCACGATACTGGACCTGCCCTCATAAAATCCACTTTCCACCTCTGTTCTTTCCATCTTCAAAGGTTCCCCTTTCCCACCCCTTATTTGTACTCATCTTGTTCTGCTGGTCATTCACACAGTGCCGCCTTCTTCCAAGCTCTCTTTAGACAGCCCTGTGGCTGGGACAGTCCACAGGGGGCTTCTCTTCGTGTTGGTTCTTATGCCAGAAGCCAGTAGTTGGCTTAATCACAAATGTGGGGCCCTTGATGCTCTCTGTGCTTGGTTGTTTTCTTGCAGAGCTTTCATTACCAAATTAGGTAACATCATTTAGCACTGATGATATTCCTTAGCTTGCTAACGAAACGTCTGCAAAAAAACAACGCTCAGAGAGCACCAAGGGCCCACAGTTCAACCCTGAGCTACAAATATCCTCTTCCATCTTAGCCATACATGCGAGGTAATTCCTGCCATCGTGCATTCCCGGAGCCTCACGTTCTAATTGCACAGGGGTGTAGCACGAGCCAAGCCAGGCGAGGGCCAGCTGCACACCTCCCTCGAGAACTTCCATCCGAAGGACAGCAAACCTACCTCAAAGGAAAGCTTTTCCCGCTGTCTTCTGTACTCAAGCAAAGTGTAAAGAGAGATGTTGGTGCAGCTGGGCTGCCCGTTCTGCAGTACCAGCTGAGGGTAAACAACTATGGCTGGCTCCAGGGGAGGCGCTGGGGCCTCTGGTTCCGAAGTTGACGCCTCCAGAGCTGGCTCAAGGACTGGTTCAGCTGAGTCCATCTCCTGCTCACAGGACTCCATTTCTTGCTCCGGACCTGGCTCAGAGGTCTGCTCAGTTTCTTCCACCTATTTAGAAGTATCATCATTAGAGGCCAAAACATCTGAGAAACGTAAGTTGAAGAATCAAGGACTCCAAACAAAATCCTCCCAAAAGGGGCCACCATACTGTAATTTCAGCAAGAAAACTATCACTTTTTTTTGAAGAGGAGCACAAATTAAATCTAAATTGGTTTTTTTGCTTGGTTCCCATTGGCCCTGATCTGGCCTACTTTTAGGGGGCAGCTACGGGTGTTCTGCTCAAAAGCCAACTGTAACCGTCAGCAAGAAAAACAGTTGTATGTCTTGAAACTAATGTCAGGGGGTCTCTGAATTTGGCAACTTTAAGATCTGTGGACTTCCACTCCCAGAATTCCCCAGGCAGCTGACTAGGGAATTCTGGGTGTGGAAATCTGCAAGTCTTAAAGTTGCCAAGTTTGGAGACCCCTAATCTAGTTAAACAGTAGTATGTTCCCAGGACCCCAGAATGGCTAATTTCAATCTAAAGACAAGGCCAACAATCCAACCACAGCTGTCTCTTTTAAACTGGCAGAGGGAGCCCAATGAAGCTAAGGTCACAAAACATGCCATCCATGGAAATCGGAGTGAGGCAGGATACAGAACATAACGGTATCATGTAAGAATGGAAAGAAAAGGATTAGGCACTAAGACTCTCCTCAGATTCATCACCTGAGAGTTATCTTCAATTCCATCCTGCTCAAATTAAACTTTAGATCCTGGTAGAATTCACTCTTACCGCCTCACTTTTTTCTTCTGAAGGTGGTGCAGCCTTTTCTGCCTTCTGTTTGCACAAGACCTCCCACTCTTCAAGAGATGGCATCAGGCTCCAAATATCTGGCAAGAAAACCACCGTCTGCTCCTGGTAAGATGGGTTTCCCTCACGCAGGTATCGGAACTCAGCAAACCGGTACCTAATGGACGCCAAGTGGAGAGAATTCAGATAAAAACAAAAATGACTATTTCCCAAAAGGTATCAGTCCCACCCATGGGAGTTCAACCAGAGTTCAACTGAAGGCTGAATGCATGGCTGTGTTCTTGAAAGTGCCTTTTTTAAAACTTTTATTACATTTTTATACCACCCTTCTCCCCGAAGGGACCCAGGGCGGTGTCCGGCCATTTTAAAAACAATACAGACATACAAACAATATTAAAATAATTAAAAAATATATACCACAGTGGCTGAAATTTTAAAAACCGTAATATTAAACCAATTTATCGCCATATATACAATTTTAAAAGGTAAAATTAATATCGATTTATAAGCGGAAGGAAGGTGTGATTAGGCCAGACCGGCTTGGGTAAAAAGATGTGTTTTTATGGCGCGGCGGAAAGCACAGAGGTCTGAGGTATGGCGAATCTCTGGGGGGAGGTCGTTGCAGAGGGTGGGAGCTGCCACAGAGAAGGCTCTCCCCCTGGGGGTCGCCAGCCGACATTGTCTGGCCGACGGCACCCT
>JANHFO010000500.1:10626-22350 GCA_032468095.1 Pareas carinatus
CAACCCCGTGTCCCCCATGATCCCCAAGGACCCCCCTGTGGGACCCCCCAAAACCCACTGCAGCCTTCACTGATCCCCCCCATGGCCAGTGAAGGCCCCCGACAGCAAAAGACTCCGTATTCATGCCACCATCACCACCTCCATGGAGCGTTCTGCTCACTGCCAGGTCCGTCCCGTGAGCTAGATACAAGGAAGTTGTGGGCTGTATCTGGCCCGTGGGCTGCCAGTTTGACACTTATGGCCTAGGCAATACATTTTCTGGAAAAAGAGTAAAGTTTTTTTGTTTAAAAAAAGCCCTCTAATCTCAAGGACAATATTTAGCTGAAATGCAAAAGCAGGGTATTTCTTAATATTACAGTTAGCTGTCAATGGTGAGATCCCCCTTGAATAAATTTTCATTTCTTGGGAATATGACTATGAAGAGTGCTCACAATGTTTTCATTCCAATGAGCCATGCTTTTATTTCAATGGTATTCAATCCTAAGTGAATGTACTGAGATCACAGATTTAAAAGTGTTCTTTAAAAAAAGAATCACAGTTTTATTCTGAGCTTTAGGAGATAGATATGAAAGCAGTTGTTTTTGAAGTTATGGCCAATTCTTGAGATCAGTTGAGAAACCTAAGTGAGCTTTTGATGTTTGAAAGCAGAAAGAAAATTATCTGAATGGTCAACTTCTGAAGCTTTTCCCATAAATGTCACTGTAATGAGCAGTATACAAGACTGTGCAGCACTTTGTGCTGTTCTAAATTGTAATTTGACAACAGATGGAACTCTGAATCTTATAAACAAGACATATAAGTCCAGGGGTAAAAAGAAAATAGCTAAAAGTCTTGCACTTGGTGCAAAACTCTTCATTAATTGTTGCATGACCTTTTCTCAGACCTTACAATAATAGTTTCCATGCTTTATGGTGTGATATGACTGTGTTGCACAGACAAAATTATGCAATCAAATGGTCTTTGATGTAAACCCCCAAAGGGAAGTCTTCTGCTGCATTCATAAGTAATTTATGGAGTTAGCCTTTTATGCGTCATCAGATGTGCCAGACATTTATCTCACTTTCTAGAAGTCTAAGTAAAATCTCCATGGGATCAGGCTGGACTGACTAAATGGACGAAGTCTCTCTTACATTCTCCCCCCTTTGGCTCCCTCCCCCTCATGGCGTTACGAATCCTACTCTGGGAAAGTTTTGATTTTATTCACTTCTGATGCAGAAAAATAGCTAAATCTCTTAATCCAAGAGAAGACATGCATCTAATACCAGCGTGCCTCACAGGAGGAATATTGTTTTCTCAATTTCAATGACAGCAATACTTCCCCTTGCCCTCTATGAAAAATAAATCCATTGTAGGGATGGGAGAGCATAGGAGCAACATATTGCTTTAGTCCCAATAATCAGGAGCATTCTGTCAGGGGATTCTTCATCACAGTGGGGCTGTTGGATTCCTCTACTGAGAATAATGGGCCAGATGTACTGTAGAAGGTCTGTCTTCTCTTTCTCAAATGAAGGCCAACAGTGGGAGGAGAAAGATGCTCCGAAGCCTTCTATTCCCATTCTTTAAATCGCAGTTTCTCCTACACTGTTTGTATTCAATGTTTATCCACCTGATTTGAGGACTTTGAATTGTGAGTAGAGCCTGTGTGGAAGGCAAGTCATTCAAATCTCTTTCCCCAAACAGCCTGAAATTCATCTTCAAAACAATAACTTTGATTTTGAGAATGGAGGGAGTGTTCTCAAAGGTTTCTACTCCTAGTTTTCATACTTACGCCCTGCGGCCCTTGAAAAACAACCCAGGAAGTCAAATTCTGGACCTTGGTGGCTCCATCTTGCCCACTGCTGATCTTGAGAGTTCTAGAATATTGCTGCACCTTTATTATGTTGTTTCTGTCTTTAGAACAAGCCCTCCTTGTCTTCTCATAGGAGCAGTTCAGCTAAGTCTTTCTCACACTCCTCCTCTTCCTGTTTTTAATAATTAAAAAAGTAAAATGTAAATAGAAAAGACAAAAAAATTATTTAAACCTCTTTTTTAAAAAAAGGACATAGATAAAAGACGTTGGTTTTATCCTTTTAATAAAATGTAAATGATGAGCGGCTATATAAATTGAATTAATAATCACATTGGCAATATAACTATATGATTTTAAAAGTATGCTTTATTCTTTAAGCATGTTTCCTTGAATATAAAATAGCTACCAATAATATTATTACGCTTTGTTATGTCACACAAAAGCCCTTTTAATGCAGTCTCTCTACCTGCTCACAAGAAAGTATAGTAGATCTTTTGCTCCAGTTAATAAATATTGGAGTGCAGTATTAAAGATTTCTAAAGTTAAAACCAGATAAATTAAAATCAATTCAAAAGCAATTGTACAAAACATAACATCCATTTTTGAAAAACCAGCGTAGTGGTACGGATTGAATATCAGATCAGCTAGGAACACACTTTAGTGAATTAGGACAGGCAATTACTTATAGTCTCGAGTCACAATCAATTGTTTGGTGACCATTCGAAGTTACAATGGAACTCTTCAACTAAAAGTCATCAAAGTATCCCATGGTCATGTGATCAAAATTCAAATGCTTGGCATCCGACGTGTATATACATACAATGGTTACAGCATGCTAGGATCATGTAATTTTCATTTGCAACCTTTCCAGCCAGCTTCCAACAGGCAATGTGGGAAAAAACTGGATTCATTTAACAACCATATGATTCACTTAATAGTTGCAATGATTCACTTAACAAGTGTGGCAAAAAAGGTCATAAAATTGGACATGATTCACTTAAAACCACCTTGCTCGTTGTTGTTAACGGATAGCTATCAGCACCAGGAAGCAATCTGATTTCACTAGCAAGCTCTTTTCTGTCCATCACAGAAATTCTGATCCCAATTGTGTTCTAAAGTCAAGGACTTTCCATACAAAGAAAGACTGATCCCAAACCCTTAGCAAATGTAGGCAAACATTCTGGGATAGAAACATCATAGAGGAAGAGACATTCTCTGAAGTATCTTGGACAGAAGCCATATAAAGAAGTAAAAATAACAGGCAGCTAGAGAGTTGCTGTTAGCAGAGATATTTCTCAAGTTCTTCTAGAAACTATACTTGCTGATAATTTCTGCAAACTTAAGTTTGTGGACTGCACATGGAGCTAATCCTATGTAGGATACACTGCAAGGAATCTAATTTGAACGTAGAACTTTCTGATTTATTTGGCGAACCTCCATAGGATATTAAGTACTACAGCATAAGAATAAGGAGTTTACTGAAGGCTACATTGCGAACCAAACTCCACTCTGATCAGTGTGGTGCATCAGAGTCATGATTCCTCCTTTCTGTAGCCAGAACCCCTGGTAGCTTTTGTTGCATAAAAGTTCTCCTTGAAGGAAGATAGAGCATCTGGATTAGAATAGTGCAGATTTATCCTATGTTGGATTCTGGTTCCTATCAACAAGCCACAACAGCAAGTAGACAATGAGAATAGGAGCTATCAATATTAGGAAACAGTCTGATTTCATTGTCTGTCTGTCTGTCTGTCTGTCTGTCTGTCTGTCTGTCTGTCTGTCTGTCTGTCTGTCTATCATCTATCTATCTACTATCTAATCTATCTACCGACCTACCTACCCATCTTGGACTTCCATTGGTTACTTCTTACAATTTAAAGTCTACATTCCCAGCCAAAAGGCCTTATGTGTGTGACTGATGGGAGCTGTTGATCTGACATATTTGGGGGCCACCATGTTCAGAAAAACTGTTTTGTTTGCTTAAGGCAGGAAACTAGAGAAATGAACCATTGGCTACGCTGGTTCGAGGTGACACTCTTTGCAGATGTGCGATCTCAATATGTATATAAGGAGGGGTTCTGAATTGTTAATCTTGAAATTCTGTCTCCTATATGTTACAGCAATGATTTTCTAGCCACTCTTCCAATTAATTAGACAGGATTGCCTGACACTGTGCATCATTATCACAGTGTTTTCCTACAGTGAGTTGTATGTTTTCCCAGCACACATTTTGATTAGATAGAGCCCAAAGGCTTCATTGAGTATGCCTTGGATCAATCTTCTGCAAGCTGTTCACTTCAAGATCTGGTAGATTACAAATCTAACCAATTAGTATTCTACTTTCTTGATATGGCTTGAGTAACTTTTCTTTCACCAATGCAGCCTTCTGAGAACCAGGAATGAAATGCATTTAATCAATGGTCTTGCATTGGATATTTTTAGAATCAGGTTCTATATAAACAGTCCAGTGTGCTATTCCTGCACATCAAACCAGATGCCATAGGCCAGATGAACCAACCCTGCATAGCAAAATTGTCACTCAAGCTGAAATGAAATCTGCGATTTAGATTTAGGTACCCTCTCACTCCAGTAGGCATTCAGAGTCAAATGTGCCTCCTTTGGGTAGCTTCAAATTAAAATGGAGCTGAAAATGCTTTGAATCTGAATGAATTTGAATTCAGATGAGTTAATATGAATGGTAAGAGGCTGCATTAATTCAACAGTGTAATCATTTTAAGAAATTCAACTTTCATGGAGGTTTTTTTTTTAAAAAAATTGTTTCCACATTTGCATTATTTTTGCATTGGAAATGTTCATATGGCCAAGTAACAAAAACAGAGCAAGACAAAAAAAATGTCGACATGCTGTATTTAGGTGTGCAGAACTGCTTTGGAGGTAGAGCTGAATGAATTTATTATGTTTTAGCAAAGCTCCAGGCTGGAAAAGAGCCTCATAATTAAAGCCAAGGATGAGAAGGCCATGGACATTTTACCTTCCAGTTCCTTTTCCATCTGCCTTCTTGCCTCTTATGCTTCCTAGGAAGCTGTAGAAAGAGCTTGAGGAAATCAAGATGGTGCCTTGCTTCACTCTTATGTGCCTCTTCACTTACAGAAGTTGCTGGATCTGCCACATTAATAAAATAAAAATGCATGCACACACACAAAGGATAAAGGATACAAATGGTTGATCCTGTTCCAATGAGTCTTGGCTTTGAACAATGCGCTGGATAAGCTTGTTCTTTAATTGTTCATGAGTGGTACAGAATCGAGGCATGCACACATTGAATGATCCCACTACTGAACAGTCCTGTTCTTCTGAATCTATCGCTTCTCCCCACAAATAACCTCTTTGAAAGCTTTCTCAGCTGTTGGCTGATTCTGCATGCACCTTATCTATTCTGTTTATGAATGAAGAACCGTGAACAGGCGAGTGTGAAATTAAATGCAGAATGTATTAAATGGATTCCTGCTAGTTGAATGAGTTTGCTTCATTGCTTTTAGAAAACTAATGTGAACTGAATTTAAGTTGTATCTACATTAATGCCAAATTAAACCTCTCAGGAGGGGGGCAACATTTCAGTCTGCTGAAGCTGTGAGAACTAGGTAAGAAGGTAAGAAGCTTTTTAACCTACATATATCCAATGCTAAATTAGAATTCTTCAGCTTTCCTTTGAACTAGCCCCAGTTCAAGTGCGCATGAAATGATTGAAAGGAAGTCATGGCCTGGCTGCTTATGCTTTGCAGTGTGCTCAGTATGAAAATTAATCCAGTTTTGGCTAGGAAAACTCAAGAGATGAAACGGGAGAACATTAATAGAAAAGAAATAGGGCTGAAAATTTCTCAACCAACCATCCTGATTGTCTTCCCTTTTTTTCTGCAAATGTCATTTTTCCACCAAAAGAGTTCCAAAGTCAAAAAGCTCTTTGTATCCTGGACTGGGGTATTTAGGGACAAGGCTTTTGTTCAGCCAGGAAGCTGGGATTTTTTCTTAGATCCTACTGAAAGGATGGTGAGGGAGGAAACAATACCGGTGTCTTGTGATGTGTGTGTCACTTTCATCTTCTTAATATTACTATCTTCTTACATACTATTAATGTATACCTGTTGCAAGTACAGTCTTGTCTTTTTAGTGAAGGAGAAGGTGAAATGATTGGAGAGCCTTTCTCTTTTGAGACTCATCATAGAAGGTGAAGAGCGCTCAGGTATTGCACAAAAACGTCTCCTTGAAGGGAAGCAGGATGGGTCTCTAAGGCACAGGGACTTGTTCCATAACAGAGAACACAAGAAAGGGTTCCCAAGGAGCAAGAGGCCACCCTAATCCCCATCAGTTTTGATGTGGCATGTCAAATGCAATTGGAAGATTCTGGAAACACGAGCAAGATCCACATGAGAAGAAGAAAAAATGAGAAAACATGGAGAAGCTTGTATACATAAAGAGTGAACTCTCTGATAAGCTAAGAAACAAAAAGGAATTGTGTAAGAATTCAGCAGGAGCTGATGGCTACAGAAGAGCAGACACTTGTAGCATGAACCTGTTGAGGTGGAGTTCGGAAGGCCTAAGGTTCAGAATGAGACAAGGCTGGCTAGGAATGCAAAGTATAATATGAAGGGGATTTGAGGGTATGTCAGTATTAAGACTCAAGGAGGCTGTTAATCTCTTACGCAGGGAAGGTTGGAAAATAATAAAGGAATAGTGAGAAGGGAGAATTTCATAACCCTTTCAGTACACTTGAAAGTGAGAAACAGGATGCAGTTTAGGAATGAAAAAAATATATATAGTAAGAGTCTATTTTGCTAAGATAAACAATTTTAGCTTTCCAAACCAGATGAATTACATTCCAAAGTAGGGAAAGAGCTGGCAGAAGTAAACTCCAAATCACTGGTTGTAATCCTTGAACACTTCTCAAGAACAGGAGAAAAGCAAACATAGTCCCAATATTTAAAACAGAGAGAAACTGGGAAACTACAGACAGACTGTCAATAGATTGTCTAGTATATGTACAAGTAAAATATTAGATGGTCAATTTTGATGTCTGCAAGTATTTGAAAAGTAATTTTACCCTTACCAGGAATCATAAGTTTCCCAAGAATAAATAATGTCAAAACAGCCATTCCTTCTAATGACACAGTGGCTACTTTGGTAAACCCAAAAATGCTACGGATGTTTGCCTTGATCTATCTCAGTATAGGATTTGACAAGGTCTCATTTTCTGGACTTGATGAATAAATATGTAGCTAAATAGCATGATGGTCCAGTGTATTTGCTACTTATTGAACAAAATGGTGACTCACAAATGGTTCTGTGGATAAGTATAAGTTTCCTGAATCTGGGTATGAACATTCATTTTCATAAGAACAGGTTTGGGATATCCTTGTTTGGGGACAATGTATAAGAAAATGATTTTAAAAAGCACTAGTGGACTCTGAACTGAGCAAGCATGCATTGCAACAGGTAAAAAAAATCAATACAGTTTAGGTTGCATTAAGAAACACATTTGCTGTGTAATACATACTGAAATGTGATACATTATACTCCATTATATTAAGCATGGCTTGGATTGCACTAGGAATATTCTGTCAATTTTGGGCAACATACATGAAAATAGACATGGAATAATTATAACAGATTCTGAGAAGGGCTACCAAGATAATAAGGAATCTGAAAGTCAAGCCTTATAAGGAATGATTAGAAGATCAGAGGATGTTATGCTTGAAAAACAAAGAGAAGAGAAAATATAACAACACTTTACAAATGCAGGTAATTGTTGACTTATGACCATAATTAAGCCAAAAATTACAATCCCAAGTCATGCTTGTCATTAAGCAGGTCATCACACGACTGCCCAATTTTACAATCTTTTTTAAAGTGAGTTTCACAGCTATTAAGTGGATCCTTTATCCGCAATGGGATTCCCACCCCCCCAGAAATTGGAAATAAAGACTGGTTTCCAGCAAAAAAACCCATCATAAATTGCGATCACTTGACCTTGGGAGTCTGCAAATGGCCATAAATGTGGACTGGTTGCTGAGCACCCAAATTGCAATCATATGACTCCACACAGGGTGAGGGTTGAAAGGCAGTTGGAATTTTGAATCTGGATCATGAGCCTGTCATAACTTTGAATAATCCTAAACATTAGGATCCCAATCCTAAATCATATGTCAAGGACAGTCTGTATCTGAAACCCTGTCAGGTGCAAGAGAGTGGAACTGTTTCTTTTTGAAATTGAAAGCAGGATAAGGACCAATGTGTTCTTCTTATCATTTTTACAAAAGATGAATATTAAGAAGAAACTTTTACTAATAGGAAAAATTGCTAGGCAGTGGAATAAAAAACATATCACAAAAATGTATCGTATGGCATGATGAATTTTGTGACATGATGAATGTATTTTATGATTATAATCACAGTTTATCAATTGTAGCTTGTATGTACATTGAGAGCATGTACACAGGAGACAAATTCCTTGTGTATCCAGACACACTTGGCCAATAAATTCTAATTGTAATTCTAAAGTGATAAGATCAGCCGTGGATTCCCTCTCACTGGAGATTTTTAGATGAAATCTGGACAGCTATCTCTGAATATGGTGTAATGGATTTCTATATTGATTGGAGGGTTGGAATCGATGACTTAGAAGAACCTTTCAACCAATACACTTTGTGGTGTTCCTTTCATGCTTTTAAAATCTTCAGGAGGTTATTTCAAATCTATATGTGTGCTTATTAGTTGGTGGCACTCACACATTTTTATATGGTTAAATCCTTTTCTATCATCATGATTTTTCCTTTCTTGTTTTGATTTTATTTGTATTAGTTTAAGATTTAACTTTATTCTGTTTGGGTAATCATCGTGCATTGTAGGTTTAAAATTAACCTTAACGAAGTTTTCCAAAAGGAATTGGTTGATTGTAGAATATAGGTAACATTCTAAGTATGTTTGTCCCTACCAGTGCCTGAATGATTGTATTTCTTCTGAAAAAGACTGGCAGATAGACATGGAACTATTGCCTTCCTCTTTTCACAAACTGAACATTTTTCAGCTTTTGCCATATGAAAGGGCCTGTCTTATTAATGTTTCTCTTTTGGAAAAGTATTGAGCTCTTCAGCTTGCAAATAAGAATAACCCCTTATTGATCTCTGCCAGTGACAGAATTTGCTTTCCTTTTCATTTAGATTTCTTCATCTTAGCTTCCATCCATCCATCCCTCCCCACTGACTTCCTCCTCTTTAGCAGCTTGTTCTCTTTTACTGCCAAATATTTTATTAGAGCATCTGCTTTCACTCAGTCCTAAATGCCCCAGCAGCAAAAATTTCCTTCTGCTTTAAGAATTTACACTGCTGACCTCATGCCAGCTCTGTGATAGCAGCTACACATTGAGGCTATAAAAAGTCTTTTTGCTGTCAAGCCATTTAATGAATTTATTTGTCTCCTCCATGGAACATTGAGTTATATGCAGCACAAGGCATCCTGTATTTTATTTTAAGCCAATAGGGTAGCCTTTTAGTGTTAGATTAAATGTTTTAATAAGACTGGAAAGGATGATTAATGGATGACTCTTGAAGCAGCACCTTGGACAGCACCAGCAAAGACTTAATTTTCTTTGGGTTGGTTATCATGTGAATTCGATCTAAATCAGTTGGTCTTGATCTTTCTGCCACAAATGCCTTTCTTTTTTGTAAGAAGTTTCTTTGAGTGGAAGGACTGCACCATCATTACTTGCAACAGAAACCCATGCACTCTCTTTTCAAATTACTGAAGTGAAGTTCAGTGTGCTATTCAGTATCTCTTTTTTTGCGTTGTCTTAAGTATTTTCACAGACTAGGAAACTGAGGCCAGTGATTTGCCTAGAAACCCTCTGCATATGTGATTGACAGCTATTGCTAACTTGTTGCTTTAAAATATTAAAGAGACTCAGCTAAAATCATATAATGACTTCAACCTCAGAGTTATTTTCGATCACATTCATCCTTTTTTCTACTTATTCATACCTTAGTTACTCCATATGACCAATACAGTCTTTTATAGTATAGGGGTCTGACTATCTGAGGGACCACTTTTCTCCCTTTGTTTTTGCTTGTCTGATAAGATGTGACAGTGGACCTACCTCACATTCTATCTTTATAGCAGTGTCATCTGATAGGACTCAGGCTATAGGCCTAATCTTGTCATAGTGTTTGTGGGAATAGTAATCACCGGAGATTTGAATTGCCTGACTTTGCTGCTGTTTAACAGGCCTTGAAAAGCTGGCTCTTTTCTTAGATGTTGAGTTAGGAAATATATGTCTTTGTGAGAATTTTGTTAATGCTGGATGTATTAGCCTTTGAGTTATTACTGTATTTTTGTTGTCCTGGATCTGTTTCTAAAGTGTTTGCCACTTAGAGTTAGGTGACCTATACATTTGATTTATAATTACACTTGTGAATAATACAGACTTGCCATTTTCTCTAGCAAATATTGTTTGAAACAGTTACTTTTGCTCTTATCCTCACTCTAGATTTAATATTTATTCTGTTGCTTGTTTATAAGTCATAAATAAAATTCTATGACTTGGAGCCTGTCAGATCCTCTCCTATGTTTGTACTACAGGCATTCCATTACTATTTACTTACTACTGATCTTTACTATCTATATCCTTTTACTATTGGGGAAATAATCTGGAGTCAAGGATTAGTTTTTGAAACAAAATTGGCCTCTGAGATCTGCAAAGGTGTGACAGTGATATGATATCATTTTAGGGAGCAAAACTAACTTTTTTATTTTGGATTTTGAAGGTTTAGTTAATTTTATTTTAAATCGGCAATTTGCTAAGAAATTTTCACAGAGGTTTTTCTTGAGTTATTGGTGGTCACAGGACTGAGGTTGGGTCCCCATGAAATCTGTGGTACTACTCATACTTACCTTAAATATATCAGATGTTGCATGAATTGCTATAAATATCCAGTCTAGTAATCACTTAATTCCATTTTCCCAAGGAAACCAATTTTATGGAGATTTTATACATAAGTTAATGACAATCTCTCTTTAATATTTTGGAAACTCTGAAACATATAGCTATTCTGTACAATGAATATCAATTTCCATATTTCTCAAAGTTAGAAGTTCTGTGATATGAATATTGAAACATATTGACACATTTCTGTTCTACAAAGTCATCTTATGTTTTAGTTGACATCCTTTAAAATGTCACTGTAATGCCCACCACCTCCCTTCCATCCTTCCATAAATCTCACAGATCTAGCAAACTAGTACGCATTTGCAAAAAGGAAAAAAAATCTTGCTGTATTCTGTCAGATAGGAAAATTCAAATTTTATAGAAAATTACCATGTGATATATCTTCTTCTTTTACCATCAATAACTTTATCAAGATGTTAAATCTAGCTTAGGTTATTGTATTTTATAGTTTGTTTTTTGTTTGTTTTTAAAATCTTGCTCAGACTATTGCTGTTATTACAGTTGTCACAGAAATAAACTTTTTAAAACCCTTTATTGTGTTCCTGTGACCTGTAAATCAAAGAATGGGAACCTTTGGGGATAGTGGGCCCAGCTGGAATCTTAAAAACATATCTTGGGTATTAGCATAGATGCATGTGGACTAAATAGATTACAGCCTCAGCACATCAAAGCTAAACCTGGTTAGCAAAGAAAACAGCATTAAGTAAAAAAGTAACTTAGTTAATAGCAAGTAAAGGAAGCACCTAAAAAGAACAGGACAGAGTATTTGTTTAGTAGAAGAAGCTTCTAGAATTAACTGATAGACAAAACTCGAAAACACTTTATACTGAATTCTAAGTTGAATTCTTAGTTTGGATTGGATCCCTGGCACTGGCTATTCCAAAACTGGGCACTGTCACAAAAATGGCACTTGGGGAACAGGAACTTGTTCATTCACCAAAAGTCTGCCATGGGGGTCTCTCTCCCTCCCTCCCTCCCCTCT
>JANHFO010000500.1:34770-46168 GCA_032468095.1 Pareas carinatus
TGAAGTCTGGCCTTCCAGGCAGATAAGCTGCGGCTGGGCCAGGAGTTCTCTTCCTGTCAGCAATCTAGCTAGGGAGAGGAGTATGTTACTTTTGTATGTATATATTAATGGTGTGTTGTATTTTTAAAATTCTGTGACTTGGTTTTGTATCTATAGATACTATATAAATGCGAAAAACAGTCACTCTCATCACGAGATCGCTACAACCATTAAAGCTACAATCATGACATTTTCTACACACCTTTGTCTTGCATTCTAGGCACTCACTAAGAAAGGATTTTTAAAAATATTAATTTTTACATGAGTTATTTAATATTTATTGTCATATTTAACTTTAGGATGGGTAGAGGGTTGTGATTGGACATTTGTTTCTTTGTAGAGGGCTGTGATTGGATGTTTCTTTACTTTCTCCTGATTGGCAAGATCCAGGGAGCCCGAAGAGACAGAATATAGCATACGATAAGCTCACAGCGAGGCTATGTTGAATAATGCTGCTGCTCTGAGCCCCCCGCCGCCAAGCGAGTTCCCACCATGCTGTGCCGAGTAGGCTCCTCTTGATGCTGAGGGTGGCTAGCTAGGCAGGCTGCCTCCTCTAGCCGCATGAGAAGCACTGATGGGGGGGGCGCATTCTCAAAAGCAACCGTATGAGGGGGTTGAGGAGGATGCTGCGGGGGAGATGATGCAAGAAATCCCCGTAGCAGAGCACAGGTATCAGAAACTAGCCATAAATAAATAAATAAGTTCAATAAGTTCGACAAAACTATCATAGCCAAATCTAGTAATAATTATTTTTAAGCAATGTCTTGGAGGAAAAGAATATTTTTTTCCTTATATTATTTTATAATGTTATTGAAGCGTGACCAGAAATTGCATTTTGAAGTCAAAAAGATATGCACTCAAATAAACTGCAGAAGTGCAGATTAAGAGATAATTATATTACTTTTGAAGCAGGAAGGATCAGTGCATTTAAGAAAAGGGTCGTTTGTGTTCCCGTGACATGTGTTAATTTGAGCAACGTATGCTTTGCTTCTATTGGTACCTTTCTACGAGATGCTGTTTGAAGTCAAATATATGCTCAGTACACAATCCATAGAATTAGAACTACTGGGATAAGAGATTGTTCAATGTAGTAAATTGACTGCAAAATAGATTTTGGTTAGCTATCCAAAGATACTTTATAATTCTGTGCACAAAATGAACAATACCAACGTTGTGCAAGGAACCTGCACAATTTTCTCTTGCTGAGATAGAACAGACTCATTGCAAAGTAGATACCCTCCCCCACATTTCTAATTGGATCTGGATGGTGACAAAGAAACAAAATTAGCAAGTTAATCTTATATAAAAGAAGAGAGGAAGAAGATTAACATTCACTTGGGACATTAAGCAAGCTAGTAATTATCTAAAAGCACAGTAACAGACATGGAGTTGTATTTAATGCTGCTTGTCAAGAGTGGAAATCATTAGGAGAATAGCTTTTTTTCTAAAACATGCTCCAGAGTATTGGAATGACCTCCAGAAATAATTTGGAAGACCTCTAGGAAATATAAGGCACAATAGATTAAGTGATATTGGATGAGGTTCACTGTACTTTTTTAAAGGATACTGTCTCATTTCCTACTTGTGGCTAAAATAGATATTGGTGAGGTCTTGATTGAATTCATGGTCCTCACTGAACAGATTCCAATTCTATTGAATTTAAACTAGGAAATATAGGAAGCAGCGTGATTTTCATTACCTGCATTTTGTTATTTAATATGTATTAGTAGATAATCCTCCCTCCCTCCCTCCCTGTGTGTGTTTGTGTGTGTGTGTGTCATTATGGAGTACTGAGTGTAGATTAATGAGAAAAAAAAGAATTTCAACAACTGTATAAACAGGTTGCAGCATAACAAAATTGAGAAAAGTGAAAAAGCTATGAATACTTTCTGAATGAACACTGTGTGTGTGTGTGTGTGTGTGTGTGTGTGTAAAAGGTAAAGGTTCCCCTGCACATGCATGGTAGTCGGTTCGACTCTAGGGGCGGTGCTCATTTTCGTTTCTAAGCTGAAGAGCCAGCGCTGTCTGAAGACATCCCCGTGGTCATGTGGCCAGCATGACTGGATTTTAAAGGCACATGGTGCACTGTTACCTTCCCACCGAAGTAGTCTTTATTTATCTACTTGCATTTTTACATGCTTTTGAACTGCTAGGTTGGCAGAAACTGAGGCAAGTAATGGGAGCTCTCTCCGTTACGTGCTGCTAGGGATTCCAACTACAGAACTGCCAACCTTCTGATTGAGAAGCTCAGTATCTTATCCACTGAGTCATCACATCATATTTGTGCAATATGCATACCCTGTATCATATGTATTCAGCATCTAACTTCTTCTCGCCTCATTCTATTGAAACACAATTCAGATCAGAATTGTAGGTCCTATTTCCAGAACTGCATATTGAATGTAGCTACTCTTGCATCTCTCTGAAAGTAAAGCACAGGAATAAGACCTTCACATATATGCATATGGTATAAGATCAAAGGTACCCTTCATATTTATAACTGTGCTTGGAAGATGACAATTCTCCTTGTTCATGTTTACATTGTACTTGCAGATACTCATAGGAGTTATTACAATGAATATATTATTTCTTGTTTCATTCCCAGTTCCTAATTTAAGATTTGGAAATACAAAATAACCTAATATGACTCTTTTATTTCATTGCTTCAAAATCATCACAAAATATGGAGTGAAAAGAATATGGAATGTTACAGAAACCCATATTCAGATGTATCATATGCAAATTTTGCAGTGGAAAACTGTCAGGACAGTTCAATTCATCATTGATATATATGGTTGTTCATGGTTCTGTTTGGTCTCTGCCTAGCTGGTTCTCCATCTCTTTTGATTACCTGGACATTTATTTATTGTCAACCATGTATTAATTTAATACATTTCTAATACAATCACTTGATTGAAATTACTATAGTTGAAGCAAAAAATAATACTATGCTTGGCTATACTTTTTCACTGGATCCAGGTATTATTACTGTTTTTTTTCTGAATAAGATCCCCAAAACATTCAAACAGCCTTGAAGTGACACTGGCATAGTCTGAAATTAGCATAAATGAACATTACACTTTTTATTAAACCCAGAAATACAACATGGTATTTTTTTGCACCAACAAGAGGCAATGTTAATGGATGTTAATACTTACTGTTAGGTATGCTTGATACATATTAATAAGGTTGATTCAGTATCTATAATTTCAGCAACAGCTGTTAGTATTTACTTAATATTTGAGGAATTGATACCACAGCAATATGCAATCATTTGCTCTCACTTTGTCTCAGCTGAAAAATGTGGGTTTGAGTAAAATATTTTTGACAGACATTAAGAATAAGAAAATTGATTAAGCTATAATTGCATCTCATGCAGAAAGGACTACATTCTAGCTGTAGTTGAAACAGTTAAAACCATGAAACTAATGGATTAAGTGATTCTTTGTGATTCATTTACTACTTTATCAATCACCATCATCATCATGACCTTCACTTAACTACAGGAAAAACAACAACAGCAAGTTTTTGTATAGCAGAAGCTCTTATCAAATATTTTTGTCCAAGCATTTCCCCCCATATTCATAAGGCTGTTTCAACATTCCTTTGCATTTTAAAATGTAATGATTTTATAAAATACTTGATTTTCACCTACCTTTTCAGCTGCTTGGGAAGTGCAAAAAAATATTGGAATGAAGGCAAGCCATACTATACATGTAGTGTACATAGTGAATCCAATGGGTTTGGCTTCATTAAAATTCTCTGGGACACCCCGAGTCTTGATGGCATAAACAGTACATGTAACCATTAGGAGAATGCTATAACCCAAAGAACATATTATTTGTAGATCCGTAATGTCACATTTGAGAACGCCTCTGGCTTGATCCGGTTCCATAGACTTATGTTCATCATAATCTATAATACTGTTTGGTGGATCAACAGCAAACCAAATGAAAACTCCTAGAAGTTGTACTGATATCAAACTGGATGTGATTGCTAATTGTGATGTTGGGCTAATAAGCCTGGGTGCTGTCACTGATTTTTTGCCCTGTTCGAATATGCGATAGATACGGTTTGTTTTAGTCAACAGAGCAGCATAGCTTATGCACATTCCCAATCCCAGGAAGATACGTCGAAAAGAACACACGGCAACATCTGGCTTGGCAATCATTAAGAAAGTGATGATGTAACACAGAAATATTCCTGTCAGCAAAACATAGCTGAGTTCCCTTCCAGAAGCCCTCACAATGGGAGTATCATTGTACCGAATGAAGGTTGCCATGACAAATATGGTGGCAATAATTCCAAGCATGGCCAGAAAGACTGGGATGACCGCCCATGGTGAATGCCACTCCAACTTTACAATAGGGATAGGCCTACATCCTGTGCGATTCTCATTCGGTCGTTGATTGTAGGAGCACAGCTTGCAGCTCACTTCATCAAACTGGTATTGGTAACCATCACATAGTTCACACTGCCAGCAGCAGTTCATTCCTTTCATAATTCTTTTTCGTTCTCCTGGTTTACAGGGAAGACTGCAGACCGAAGAAGGGATTTTCTTCACTCCTTTGCCCCACTGCATTTCATCCACCTAAGAGTAAAAGAATAAAGAATACATAAGACTGCTTATCTGGAAGGTGCTCTCAAGTAGGATAGTGGATTGGTGAGTTGATTAACAAAGAGAAATGAATATATCGGAGTAAAAAAAAGAAATGGCAGCAATGTTACTCAGCCAAGAAGAAAATGAGAACTGTTGCTGAGGGAGTAAGAAATAGAGATAAAAACCTCACGAAGAAGCAAATAATAAAAGGAAATAAAGGTTATTACCATAGGGAAATAGCATGAAAATAGTTTTGATGGAAACCCACATCATTTGAACAATGCATTTTCTTCCATTAGCATAGCATTCCTTACATTATTATAGTGTTCTTCCCTTGTGACCACAGAGCAAACACTTGGATAGTCAGGCATTCTCTTTTAGAACATGAAAAATCCATTTTGTACAATTTGCCTGAAGTGTGGCCATAGTTTAATGAACAATGAAGCCTGAACAAGCATGACTTTTAAAGCTGTCTTGAAAGAGGCCTTTATAACTTCTTTCCATTCTTTTCCAATGCTGATGTGTCTGCTCCCCATCCCCTTTCTAAGCAGCCTGGAGTCACCTACTGTATATGTGAGTTGGGTGGCTATATGAATTTGTTTGATAAATAATTAAAATTGGCAGCATGTTTTGAAGCATGCATGTACAGTTATATAAGATCGCATTAGCTTTCAGGAATCCTGACTGACGTTGTTGTTGTTTTTTCCCCACTGGAAAGACGTGAATGACAACAACATGACTGGATAATATGACTTAATCTCCCCTCAATAAATCTCTTTTAAATATATTATTTTAACATGGCTATTTCAAGCAAGCCTGTCAAAGATTCTGATTTTATTTTCAAACCAAGGTGTCTAGTTTGTATAATTTCTGGCTTTGCTCGTCCCAGGCAAAGTGGAACTGATCTAAATTTTTCATCTTTTTTCCGGAAGTGCCCTACTACATGTTAAATAATGAGTTCCATAGAGTTCCATTTACAAATGCTACACATTTTCATTGGATGACATTGAAAAAAATGATTGATAGACGTCCAGATTTCCTCAGAACTCACAATGGACTGAGCATTCTGCTTCAGAATAAGGATTTATTTGTCTTTGTACGTGCAGACTTTTTTTTTCAAAGTCACATTATAATACAGTCTGGCTGTACTAACAGAGAAAATGACTAGAATGCAAATTGCTTTGTTCTTTTTTTTTTACATAATTTTGCCATGTATGAGTTTCAAGAGAACAAGATATTATTCATTGTGGGCAAAATGAAACGGAGTGAATTGAAATTATATTTCACATTTCAAGGCAACAATGGAAAAATGGTCAGATGTACTCTGTATACCTCTGAAATGTATTTTTAAAGAATCTTACACCATATGGTAGATACTTATTAATTATGACTTGTCTCATCAGGTCTGGCAGAAGAGGCCCACTTTGGGTTCCATCTACTAGGGAATGTGTTCTGGTGCGACCCAGAAAGACAGACTTCTCTGCCATGGATCAGTTCTTTGATACATCATTTCCCTTAAAATTAGATTGACCCTGACTCTGCTGGCTTTTTGAAAGACATTAAAGACCTAGCAGCTCTGTCACCAGGTTTGACGATCCAGCTGTGTGGTAAAATTTGTGCAGTGGCAACATTCATTGCTTTTGGTGGTTTTGTACCATGACTGCAGATTATGCTTGTATAGTTTTCTTTTTTTAAAAAAAATACTTTATATACCGTGTTACATCGATTATAAGATGCCACCGATTACATTATAATTATTTTTCTAAGTTACAAATAGAAATAGATTTTCTTTTAAATGCAGTGTAGTGGGAGAGGAGACGGAAGAGATCCAAAGGGTTCTTCTCTCAGAGTGGTCTCCTCTCAAGCTGGGGTGGACAGCTGGGGCACAGGACATGCCTGACAGCGGGCCCGGGACAAGCTGGGGTGGCAGTGTCAGCTGTTGGGTGGTGGTGTGTGGATCAGTTGAGAGGGAGGAAAGGAGCTGGAGAGGTTGTGGGAAACCATTTCCCTGGTTTTGGATGCATTGCTTTGCTTTATTTTCTCACTTGTTTGTGGTGGAAAAAGCCTTCTTCCTGCCTCGCTGGCTCCTTTTCCTCCTGTCCACATGGGCTTATTTGGGGGTGCAATACAACTTTCCCCTTGAGGCAGAAGGTGAGTTGAAGGTCCCCTGGTTTCCCCCCCGGAAAATAAGACCAAACAGGAAAATAAGCCCTAATGCATATTTTGGAGCCAAAACTAATATAAGACGCAGTCTTTTTTTCAAGGAAACATACTAGTTGAGCTTGACAATCAAGAAAGCATGACGGAAGACCAACTTTTCCTCCCCAGAACAATTTTCCTGCCTGAAATGAAGATTAAAGATGCTGAGAACCCAGGAACCACTGTTGACAGTAAAAATCATATTCATCCCTGCCCTTCTATTTTTGGTATCTCAAAGTTGGTTGACCATCCTAGCCTTTCTGAAAATGCATGCAACAGACCATGGTGCCACCTTATGATCATCTATTATCATGAGAAGCAGTACCCTTCTTGGTCATGTCCTGCAAATAGCAATAGAGGGAAATTATATTACAATGCAGGATTTTCCCACATCTTTTACACCTTGGTACAGATTGTGCAAGTTATTTTGATTGGCAAAAAAAACCTCCACAAAAACACAACATTTTTTGAGGGGGAATGTCATGCACAGCACAATGCTAGCCTTGATAGCAGTGGGATGAGCCATAACTCAGTTGCCAGGTATTTGCTGTTGTTCTAAATGTCGCAACATAAGGTTTGTGTAGATTAGAAGTAAATTATATGATGATGATTTTTTTTTTATTTTAAATTTTATGCATGGGTTCCTTGAGTCCTTAGAAATATTCCTGGGTAAAAAAGAGACTTCTACTTCTGAAAATTGTTTTTCTCTGTATGAGAGGTGCACATGAGTCTCTGTATTCAAATAGTCCTTGAAAAGTTTTTTTCCCCCATTGCTTTTATTGAAAGTTGATTGACATAAATCCATGATGCATAGAAGAAAAATAAACTATATAAAACCTTATGTGAGGCCCTAGCATCTATTAACTTGGTAGAGACAAAGAAAATAATATTCAATTATGTCCTTGATGAAGGGAAAAGTCTTTTGCATTTAAGTTGAATAAAATGCTTAAAATCAGTAATGAGATGGACAAAGTTCTGATTAGATACTATACTAGAAACAGAGGCCACCTATTGAAATTTAAACCTAGATGAATTAAGATTAAAAAAAGGATGTTTTGTTTTGTTGTAACATACTGCATAATGTAAAGTACACTACATAGCATACTACCTGCTTGGCTGGCTTCAAAAAATGGCAGAACCAATTCTTGGGTGTCATAGAGATCAATGGCTATGAGGCTTGATGGCTGTGTGTCTCTCTATGAAATTTATCTGCTGAGAGACTAGTGGGCATTCTCATGCAGCTGACCGGCCACTATTGGACTAGATGAACCAGGAGTCCAACCCAGCAGGTGTTTGTATTCCTATGTTTTTATATATTTTTCATGACTGCTTTATCTAGCCAGAAAATTGTTAGGCAAAGTACTAACAAATATATGAGGTAGCAAGTTGAGAAGGCCTTTTAAGCTATCATATTTTTCTCAGTTTGTTTTAAAAGTATTCCATGTTACTATCTTGAAAACATAAATTTAAGCCTGGTTCTCATCGGAACTGCATTTAAAGGACTAGACTACTGGAATGTTTTAAACGAATTGTCCATGTATCATAGAAAATAGATACACTATTTGAACTATTTCTGTTGACTTGTAGATTGATTATTAGTATATTACAACTATTCTAAACCTATTACAAAAATGTACTGCATTACAAAAATGTATTGTATGGCATGAGGAAGGTGTTTTGTACCATGCTAAAATGTGTTTTGTGACATGTTGATTGTACTTTATAACATTATGACATGATGAATGTACTTTATGATTGTGATTGTATTCATGATTAAGATAATGGTTTGTCGATTGCAGCTTATATGTACATGACAAGATGAATGTACTTTATGATTATGAATGTATCTTATGATTGTAATCACATGTAGGTATAGAGCATGTACACCGGAGACAAATTCCTTGTGTGTCCAGCCACACTTGGCAAATAAATTCTGATTCTGATGTGAATTGGAATGGTTGACTGTGTGCTTTGTTTATTGGAGATACAGAAAGAACTCATTTCATGCCTGAGGGCTTCCTCACAAAGCACAGTTTTACATGGGAATGTTCTCATACATGGAGAAAATGGTTCTGAGTGTCAGCAACCAGTGACTAGGGCATGCCCTAATAGGATAACAGAGCTTTCCTAGACTCAATTAAGGAATAGTATAAAAACAGCATAACCAAGCTCATGCCCCCACAAGTTGGAAAACACCAGCTCTGAAGTTGAGCAGGAAATTGCAGCTGCCTCAGTGCTGGGATAGGAACAACCTGATGACACTGTTTGTTCAAGCCCCCTTAGTACAACTGTTGAAGTGTGCAGAAATGCAGTTGAGGGGGATCAGATATTCTACTGATCTTTTCCTGTTGTCACTGAAGTGAGGTGTATAGGAAGATCAAGGAAATTTACAGTGCAGTTTTACCTGGCAATTTCCAGATGTGTTGGGCCATAGCCCCTATCACCCCAACATATACAGAGGTCACCTGGTTGTGAAATACTTGAAGAAAGATTAGTACTTTTGTATGCTATTAGGATTCTTAAAATCTCAGGGCGAAATTTCACAGACAGAAAAGACTTTCTTCCACAAGAAGAGATGTGTTAGCATATGTATTCTTTCTACCCTTCTCACATGGAGAAATACATAAAGAACATGATGGAACAAGGCTTATATATTTACCTCTTTCTGGGAAATGAGGAAGAAGGAGGAATATAATGATGGTGGCACCATGCTTCTTGTGATAATTAAACTTTTCCTCCAGCTCTTCGGTGAATGTGAAATGCTTAGCTCTGCATTATTCTGCATCCTGCAGTTTGCATGAGCTAAGCAATAGGATTTAGAGTCAATTCTCAAAGATTCTTAGAGGTTTAACTCCATGGTAGTCTATGAGAGACTCAATCTACATTATATTTTCTATGTAAGGATTGTTCTAGAGATCTCTATAATGGTTTGTTTTAATTCCCTAGTACCTAATATACAAAAATGCTAACTTGGTCAGTACAATCTCTCTCTACGTACCCTTGATGGTAGTGTATTCTTATGGTTATTATATAAAATTGTAGAACACAAAAGAAATTATTACAGTTTGTACAATTTAGCTCAAGCTTAAAAAAATACACCTTTACAGTGGAAATAAAATATAGTCTGGTTCATTCTTCCTGAAATTCACTGACTCCCATCATTGTATCTTAACACATATTTCAAGATAAACATTCTTGAGTATTTACTATAAAGATAGTCAATTGTTTTACTCATACCAAACATTCTACTTTTCAATTGTTCAGTTCAGACAAGATTGTGTAATATTTTAAGCTGTATACTCTTGTAGCTTATAAACGGGTGCCACCTATCAACTGTTCCTTAGCTCTCCCTATAAGAGAGACATAGATACTGTACTCTGATTGATGACCAGTCCATAAGACATACTGCATAAGTAAAACTAAAATTCATTAATTAATTAAAAAACTATATCCATTATACTGCTCTGCATCTTACATTTTACATGACAACATTTGATCTTGCTTAAAGAAATGCAGTCACGAGTCCAAAAGTAAAGGTTTTAAGCCTGTGTGAGTTATTATTGATAAAAAAACATAAAATAGCAACACAAACCACTGTATAAAATCTGTAATGACCACTGATAGCTTCCATCTTTTGACTTGGAGATGTGGGATATGAAGAGGGTATCATTTTATCTGTGAGTCAAGGGCAAACCAATTCAAGTTGCCTTGAGATTTAAAATGCACAGAATGGCAGAATAAGATGAAAGTAGCAGGGAAAGAAGAGAACTTTAACCAAACTGCTTTAAAAATAAACTACTGCTTTGCCAGCTGCTTTTCTGTTGTGCCATGGTTGGCATAATACGCAGCATTGCCCAATTTAATGCAAGGGAGCTTTATGGTTATTTTTGTTTTGACAAGGGGACTCACTCTTTGCACACAGGCCTATCATTTAATGTAGTATGCAGAGACTAGGGATGGAGAGAAAAAAATGGCCTTGCATCAATCAGTATATCTAAGATTGAATAATAGAGGTGTATCAGATTTCATTTTCAAAATCTATTCATAAAATTGGACTGATTTATTTCAGTACTTTAATCTGAAGCACTGAATGAGACCAATTTGATTTTCTGAACTGATTTGAAACAAGGGTTTTTGTGCCCTTCTGAATTGTTAAATTAATTTGCCTATCCAATTGCTAAAGTCAGTTCAATTAAGAATGAATTTCTCCAAAATGAATTTCTAAATTAAAGCCCTACTGATTTGAACTGGCATTTTTTAAAATCCAAAGCAGCCAGAGTGAGACAAATGTCCATTTGTTCCATTTCCTGTATGCCCTTTATACAATTGTTACTTGAACAGAGTTCCAGATGTGTTGGATTACATATAATTGCTAACCAGGATAGCCTTTGGGGAAATATTAATTATGAGAATTTTAGTCCAACGTATCTCAACTGCATAAGTTTGAACAAGATTGCTGTATGTCCACAGGCAGAAAGAAGCATAAGAAAAGTGTTATTACAATGTGATTTCTTTTTAAATGGAGCAATTACTGTTGAGGAGGTATGTTAGGCTTTCATA
>JANHFO010000500.1:50233-62467 GCA_032468095.1 Pareas carinatus
CCTACATGATTGAATATTTACGGCTTGGTAAAGAAATGGAAATGCAGATAAAAGCAATTTTGGAGCAACTAATTGGAAAGAAAGTTTTGGGGAAAGAAGTCAATAAATATATTAGTAGGTGAAAGAGATCAAGGAGGGGATGCAGAAAACAGAGACTTGTAAGACGCAGAGCAGCTCACACAGGGAATAAGAAAAGGAAAAGATTGGAGACCTTTTGTAAAAGACTACAAAAAAAATGTACTGCAAAAAACTATCCAAAAAGGCATGGAGGTAAAAAAAAAGGGCTTATAGGGAAAAGATGGAAATACTTGAAGTGAAGAGATTGGAAATAAACAGAAATGTTGGAAAAATACAGATTGGAGATCAAAGATGGGAAGAAGACTTTACAAAACAAAGGCAAAACTACAAGTGTTCATGTTACATGTAAAAGAGGTGGGGTGACGGAAGTGTATAGGCTAGAGAATATAGCTATGGTATAAAATAATTTAAAATTTGGGGGAAATAGAATAAATGGAATTGATTATGCCTATGACGATGGATTATGTTTTAAAATGGAATGGAATGAAAGAGAAGTGAGGAGGTCACAAAAGGGGAATTAAGAATGTATCATTCATTGTATGATCAGCTTGGGTTCTGCAATACCTCTGCCAAAATACAATCAATTTAAAAGATATACTGGCTATATAATTAGAATGATTCTACTTTGCATTGGCTGAGTCTTGCCTGGAAATCTAGTGAAGTCCCTATCTTGGTGACCATGTTCTGTTAAAAAAGAACATTGATGGTGATACAATGAATGGGAGGAGAGGATTTTAGATAAATACAAAAAAGAAGAATGACATGTTTATGGTTGTTTTGTTTCTTTTTTGGGGGGGGAAACAATTTTTGTGGGGTTTTTTAACATGGAAGACAGATACATGAAAGAATATAGAACAAAGTGAAGAAAAAAGATGAATGAAGAACTACGGAAAAGAATAAAGAAAAAATTAAAAAGCAGTTTCTGATCTTCTTACAACAGTTACAGACTTTTTCCCCCTCTTCTCTCTCTCCTCTCCCCATACTCCACACTTGTTAATTAACAAAAGCAAAGATACCCTTTTCATTTTTTAACTATTTTTAGCTAAGAGTCCACAAAGTGTTGTGCTTGTAGAGTACTTTTATTAAACATGACAAATAAAAGGATAAAAACTAAGAGATAAATACAACCTAGAAAAAAAATAGAAAATGCAGAAAAGAAAAAATAGAATAGAAATGAAAGAAAAAATAAAAATAAAATAAGAAGGAAATCAAGATATAAATATGAATATGAATGATTCCCTCCTTATTGTTTCATGGAGTATTATTGGAAGAAAAACTACGCATTTGTGAAGCGCTAAAGATTGAAAATGTTAGACGTATTTGTTTTGCCTACAAACTGTACTCTGCAGAAGGTGCTGCTTATTTAGTTTCTCATTTAAAAACTAAAAATTACTGGGCACACAGGAGTCACTCTCACTTTTTGCAGGAAATAAACCTGCATATCATTAGTAAGACTGCATTTTTTTTTTTTGAAAGGCCATTTCGAAGAGGACAGAATATTTAGATCAGATTGGGGGTTAACTCAGAGTGATAATTTACTATGAACACATTCTATTTTAGTCTAGTCCAGGGGTGCTCAACCCCCAATTTGTGGACTGGCACCAGTCCATGGCATGCCAGCAACAGATCCATGGAAACAAGCCAAGCCCCCTTCGCGGGATGCAGGCAGCATGCAAAACGACACCCTCACTGGTCCGCGAAAAAACCTTTCTCCATAGTCCCTGGTGCTCAAAAGGTTGGGGGCCACTGGTCTACTCTATTCACAACAAGCATAAACAATTTCAGTATCTTTTACTAATCTTCTCTTAAAACACAACACATTCTTCTTCTCATATCTTATCTCTTACCTATAAACAAATCTTTAAAGTCTTGTTCAGTCCTGAGCAGTAAAAGTTCATAAAGTGATTGCAATCCTATATGAAAGTACTTATTATTTTACCCCTGATCAAACTAATCTAATTTGTATTTTTTTCCTTGTAGGCAATCTTTTGATAGATGTGTCTCTAGGCAGAATTAACTTGGTATTGAACAGTTGTTTTGGTTGCAATGTCTTGGTAATTCTCTGATTGTCTGACATCTTAAACTTATGTCTGATGCTGGGACTGCCCCTTAAAGAAATATAAGCTGATTGGTCGCCTTTTTCTTATCAATACAGTATCTCTCAGGACTTTGTTAATTTAGAATGAGGACTAAGTGTTATTAATTTGCAATAGCATCACTCCTGAGGAGAATCTAGTCAGAGCTGGTTGGAAGATGAATAGTTGTATAAATGTTTCAAATAAATAAATAAAATATTACCAGATCTAAAGAATTTCCAAACCTGAAGAAATGGGAAAAAAATAGGGGAAGGCCACAAAAAGATCTGTTTAAGTCTGAGTTTGTTTAGGGCTCAGTGAATGGTAGTAGTAAGTATTTTCTTCTACAATATTTTGTAGCAGTTCCCCTTGTAAAATCTAAAACTTGATATTCGTGACTTTTGCGTTTGTGGAAGTAACACTGTGTCATTGCAGGGAGACTTTGGGGGTAAACTGGGGCATGGCACTAACGCCGAATATGTGTAGCTCGGGGGTAGGATCCATCACAACCCCCTCACCTGACCTGACCCATACCTGACCTCTCACAAGACCCATCACTAGACCCTCCCCTAAGGTGACCCATCCATCACAAGACCTACTGATCAAATCAGGCCCTTATAAGCAGAACAGCAAACATTAATATCCCCCCCCAAAAAAAATCCACTGAAGATCTTACCAAGCCTGTTAACAAACATTTGGAAACCAACCCACAAGCTCACAAACTATTTGAACCTCAGAATGACAAGACAACTCTGGAGAGTTCTGTGAAATGCAGGTAGTCTCCAACCTATGACCAGTTGCTTAGCAAAGTTACGACTGACCTGAAAAAGGGGACTTGCAATCTGATTTGAATTTCCAACATTCGGGTCCCCTCCATGATGATCACCTGACTGAACTTTGGGCACTCAGCAACACAGCTGCATTTATGACCATTTGCAGTGTCTCATGGACACATCACAGTATTTTGCAACAGTTTTACCATTAAACTGGCACTTCTAGTTTTTAGCAAAACAGTGCCCATAGCGAACCATTAATTTGCTTAACAGCAATTTTTGATTGCCATATTCACTTAACGATAGGATGTAAAATTGAGTCATTCATGTGATGACTGTAAACATATACATTCCTAGTGGGCAGGCTTCATTATGGTCATATGTTGAAAATTGCCTGTATACAAATGAAGGCTTTGATAGTCAATGGTGGTAAGCTTCCAGGCTAATTGGCTGTATTCTAATTATTTGGTCTCTTGACATTTTGCCAGCAACTGTGACTGGCATCTTCCGAAGTGAATGTGATCCGCTCTGTAGTGCACGGGGTGCACGGGGAGAAGGGCGGTATAAAAATCCAATAAAATAAAAAATAAAAATAAAATAAATAAACTGAATAGGAAATGACTGAGCTCTCAGGTTTGTAACCAAACTCGTTTCTAATTGGACCATGTCATTGGAATTCTTGAAAACCAGTTTCTGATTGGTTCTTCGTTCAGGTGAATTTACAATTGGTCCAATTTGAATAAGTTCCAATGCCTTCCAGAAGATTATTTTTCTCTTCTTACTGTCTGTTTTCTGTAACCAAATGGCTGTGCACTGATGTGGAATTTGAATGAGAGCTATGTAAACAATGAGTTACTTGCACAAGACATCTGGCAAAGTACTCTTGTATGTGTTCACAGTTTATATAGCTCACCTACTTCATGATGATGTCCATCCTCAACTTCCAAACATCTGAAGATGGTTCTGAACTCATTAGTCCCATAGGCTGAGTAGAATCTTTCTGAAGCTGGTCGCCATCTTGCACCCATTATACAGCAGTTCTGTGGTTTCAGACCCATTTGGAGCATGTTTATCATGAAACCCTAACGTGATTTATGATCTCAAAAGTAGGGCAGGGCATATCTTGGCATAATAACGGCTGAACAAACCCCCCTCAAAAAGCAACACATCCTTTTGTTTCTAAGAGGGACTGCATTCTTCATGTAGTAGTTCTCTGAGTCCTCATTTGATGAAGGGGATGTTAGGGAGCCTGATTAAATATTGTTTAAGAAAGAGGAGAAAATGCTCAAAACAAGGATGTTGTTTTTGCAATGATTTAATACCCAACATTTACAGATTAGAGCAGATAGTCACAGATAGGTTACAATTGATTGTTTTTGCCTTCATTATTTTATTTTTTTCTTGCCTCTCCAACAGCTCACAGGGACTAAGTAGAATGTGATTCTTTCCTAACCCACAAAAGGAGATGATAATATCTTGTTTTTTAAACTTTGACTCTATCATTGGATAATTTCCCAGCCAATCTCTAGTGTTCCAGTAAGGCAAGATGGTATTTCAGCTTTAGCCTGAGAGAGATTTTTAAAATATATTTCAATATGGCTTCAAGAAGACTGAGTTGAAGACTGCCTGGCTCCCCTTAATAGATGATTACATGCTGGAAATAGGCAGAAGTCATGAGTTGCTGTTGATTATGCTATACCTCATTGCCATTGGCCATAATAACTTTCTGGCATGACTGGTTAGTGTGGGATTTGGAGGAACATTTTAATTTTGGATTAGTGTGCTATTTTAAACCTCACCTTTGCAGTTCATGATTTGCAATTTCATATGTTGTTCAAATACAGGCAATTGTTTTTTATTCTATAAAACATTAGATTTGCCTATCCTTGCTTTCCAGAAGGCCATTAAAAGCTTTCCCCTCAGGTTGGAAGACGTGCCCAGCATTTGTGTGTGTGTGTTTTTCTTGAAAAGTTTACATCATGGCACTAGTAATGTGCTAGAGTCTTAATCTTCATTTTTATGATTTGTCTGCTAGCTGCCAAGGGTAGCAAATGAAATATAGGTGTCCATACATTTTTCAAATAAATAAACAGGTTAGTTAAATAAATGAGTTGATGAGTCTAGCTACTGTTGAAACATTATCTAGACAAGACAGAAATATATACGGTCAGTTGAAAAGAAATAAAGATCTTTTGAACATTCAGGTTCACAGTTCTGGCATTCAGTTGTAAAATTAAATGTTCAGGATTTGGAGGTTGCCAGGATGGCATTTGCATGGCTAATATTGCTGTGCCACCATGCCCTCTTCTGAAAATTTGGCCATAAATGACATCTATTTTGGCTGCATCTTATTTGGACAATGGATTGTGGACCTGTCTTTGAGAGTTAGATCTTGTTCTAGAGCAGGGATCTCCAAGCTGGGCAACTTTAAGATTGGTGGACTTCCCAGAATACCCCAGCCAGCACATTCTAGAGAAAGCGAGACTACCACATCCCAGGTGTTCACTGGAGATCAATCTATCATCTGAAATGGTTCATAGAGCTAGGTTTGACATGGCTAGCACTGAACTCTTTGACATACCATATTCTCTCAAAGGACCCTACTCTGGATTTAAATTTAGAAGGGGAGCTTATTTTCTCCCATGTCTCTTCATCTCTGGAAACACAGAGAGAGCCTTCTCCATGATTGTTCCCAAACTCTGGAACTCCCCCATCAAGAGAAGCAAAGGCACTATGCACAGGTTTTTTAGCCCTTAAAGCAGACTTGGAAATTGCTGAAATATGTTTCAGCAGGTGGTTGCTGTTTATTTCTTGTTTGCATTGAACGGAGTTTACAACCAATGGGCTTTTATTTTATTATGCTCCAGTTTATTGGTTTGCATTTTATTTTATGGTGATTTGGAAAGTGGAAAGATGGGACAGTAACTTAAGAATGGGTAAATAATGTGCTGTTGCTCTCCTATGATCATTCTCTAGTAGCCGGTATTCATTGTCATTGTGTTTCTGACTTGGGAGGTTTATGAGCCATAAAACTATTCTGCTTCTTTTACAATATATTCTCCAGAAGTAGCCATCACTGCATCACATGCCAGCTAATAAATTAATGGGTAGTGAACTAGCTGGGCTTTTAGACTGAAGACTATCCCTAAAATGATCTTATATATTTAATGCTTCAACTGATATTTGAACCAGACTCTGATCATTTGCATGTGTACCATGTACAGTATAGTACACATACATACACTGTCATGGTGGGGAGCAAAATGTTAACTTTTTTCAAAATCTGATTTCGTAAAATGATTGACTTTGTGTGTCAAGGAACTCTATTTGCAAGACTCCGGTAAATAAAAATAGAAGGAATTATATCAGGTCCCAACTTTTTCTTGTATGACTTGCCCCTTTAGGGCTTCCTTTCTCAATTTCCAGTTGACTTCACTTGGAAGTATTCAGCATCTCTGTCTGCGGAAGAGGAAAATTGGGCATTAAGCTGAAAGAATTGGACTGATTTTCTCCTCCATTGTTAAACACGGAAAGGTTACAGAGGAAAAGTGTCCTATTTTAAGGGAACATGGATTAAATAAACCCCATAAGAGAGAGTGAAGAATTGCCAGGCTTGTGATAGTATTGTATCTATAAATGCACCATGGAGGAAAATCTCTGTCCCAGATTGAATCACTATGAAGTTGTGGAATGTTTATGAATATTGCAAGTGTTATGCGGAGTCTCTCTCTGTGTGTGGAGGGATGGAGAGATAGAGGGAGGGAGAATGAGAACAGAACTGATATAGGTAATATCTATGGTTCAATTTGGTGCCTCCAACCAAGCCAACAAATACAGAAGTACCTACATTTCACCTCAGCAATAGGTACGCAAATTGCCAGGCTTCAGTGAAATTCCAGAACCATATTGTACAAACTCTCTGAAGTACCTGGGGGTAACACTGGACAAATTGCTAACCTTCTGGCAACATCTGGGAAAAAAACTGCAAAACTGAAAAGCTGCAACAATTTACTGAACAGACTGGCTTGAACATGTCATACAGGATCACATTAGGAGACAGCAGAGTTTCATTTGGCTATGGTCAAGGATGTTGAACAAGAAAGTCCTCCCTATTCCCCAGGATAATGAAGGATTGAAATCCCATAGGCCAGCTTGGAAAACAGCTATTCGCTATTCACTTAACATCTACCCAGTTTAACCCTGAGAATGTTAGGAGAGAGAAATAGTCCAAGGTACCTTCTTGTGGCCTGACTTTTAGTGATCCCTCTACTAAACCACCTGGTTGTGACTTACCTCATTTTGTCTAGTCAAAAGTGAACAGAATTAGGTGTGACACTGGAAGAGGTGCCGCTGCCCTGTATCAGTGTAGATGGAAAAATTTCCCTTGTGGTGATATAGGTGCTGATATGCAAACTATTGAACATATTGCGCAAGATTACCCACATCATGTGTTCTCTGGTTCCCTAGAAGATCTGCATGAAACAACACCAGAGGCGATCACCTGGTTAGCTGAATTGGATATCCAGTTATGAGGCCACTGTCATACCCCCATGGAAGTTTTACTTATAATAACATGGAATGTGTAAATATGCTTACTTCTTTTCTGTAATGTTCTCATCATATGCTAAATAATGAATAATAATGTGGTTCACTTTCCACAAGGGAAGCGAAAAGTGGCGGTTAGACTAGGAGTAGCATGGATAGACGGGGGCAGTGTATGGTAAACCAAGGATAGAAAAATGGAGTGAAACTAACTCCTGGCATCTTAGGAAGATGAGGGACTAACTAGGCCAGTGGTCACCAGCCTTTTTGACCTCAGGCACCCCCAAATTCATAATTTGAAATCCCAAGGACCACCAATATGAATTTTTATATTAATATAAAAGTCATCTATTTAATATAACAAATTAAAAATGCTTATTTAATTATAACAAAATAATAAATGTTTATTTAATCATAACAAAATCTTTAATGGTTGTTTAATTGTAGCAAAATTATTAAAGTTAATTTAATTATTACAAAATAATTGAAGCTTATTTAAGTATTACAAATTTTAGTATGATATTTGTTCCTCTATCTGTGTGTGTATGTGTGTGTATGTGTGTGAGAGAAAGACAGACAGAGAGAGAGAGAGAGACAAATAGATAGAGAGACAGACAGAGGGAGAGAGAACGAGAGAGAGACAGAGAGACAAACAGACACACACACAGACAGACAGACAGACAGACACACACACACACACACAGAGAATGCAAGAGACAGAAAGAGAGATAGACAGAGAGAAAATGATAGAGACAGACACACACAGAGAAACAGAAAGAGAGAGAGAATGAGCAAAAGAGAGACAGATACACACAGAGAGAGAACGAGAAAATGAGACATGCACACACAGAGCAGACAGACACACACACACACACACACACACCGCTCTGGCACTCCACTTCCTCTCCTCGCTTGCTCAGTGGCTGGGCTGAGCTCTTGGCATGCCTGACGGGCCGGCTGAGGTCCGGGCACTCCCACCCCATGGACCAATGTCTGGCCGCTGCCACCACGCCGGCTGAGCTCTGGGTGCTCCCATCATGTGGGCTGAGCTCCTGGCACTCCCAATGGACTGGCTGAGCTTTGGGCACTCCCGCCACACGGGCCGAGCTTCAGGCGCTCCTGATGGGCCAGCCAAACTCTGGGTGCTCCTGATGGGCCGGCCGAGCTCCAGCATCTCCAACTGCGCGGGCCAAGCTCTGGGTGATCCCGCTGCATGGGCCGAGCTCCTGGGGCTCCGAATGGGCCAGCCAAGCTCCGGGCTCTCCAGCCACATGGGCCGAGCTCTGGGAATTCCCACCACATGGGTCAAGTTCCTGATGCTCCAAATGGGCCGGCTGAGCTCTGAGCTCTCCTGCCGGCCAGGCCAAGCCGAGCTCTGGTGGCCCATCCAAATGTTACCACAGCCAACGAGTTTGTGACCATTGAACTTGGCAGTATGGGATAAGAACTTAAGGGGAGGATGAGTACTAAACGAATGCTCTTGCACACCCCAAATCAATGTATATATTTGTTTGTTCATAGCAATAGCAATAGCAGTTAGACTTATATACCGCTTCACCGTGCTTTACAGTCCTCTCTAAGCGGTTTACAGAAATCAGCATATTGCCCCCAACAATCTGGATCCTCATTTGACTGACTTCAGAAGGATGGAAGGCTGAGTCAACCTTGAGCTAGTGGTACTCGAACTGCTAAACTTACTGGCAGCCGACTGTTAACAGAAGTAGAATGCAGTACTGCACTCTAACCACTGCGCCACTACAGCTCCTATAGAAAATCTATGAGGTCTCTAGGAGTTGAAAACAATTTGATGGCACATAATCAATGAATGACTTAATCCATCAAGTCACTCTCTCTGACCCAAGCTATTTCATAAGATGTTTTGTTGTGGAGGATAAATGAGAGGAGAAAGTGCTATGCAGAATGCCTTAAACTCCTGAATGAAATGTAGAGTATAAATCAGATGCACCCGTGCATGTATGTATACTGGAAGGGGTTGTCTTTGTGTAAGACCTATGTTTTAGCAGAAGAATATCTGTGACAAAATGGAGGAGGAGATGCTTATAGGGCAAACCATTGCCTGACATGCAAGCTAGCAGCATCTTCTCTAGGGAGGCACTAGAACATGTCCATACTGATATGGGCATGGTAAGAACAGTTAAATGGTCTAACACACTTGTGGGCCAAATTAGCAAGGACAAAACAAGGGATTCTAATTCCCCCTCAGACCAGTGCTTTTAATAATGAAAAATCAAAGAGACTGCCAAGGCTGTCACATATTTCTGCTACTGCCAGTTGTGGGCATTAACAGTTGCAATTTCCCCTATTTGTCTTGCAAGAAGATGTGTGTACAGAAAAGCTTTTTAATAACATTGGTGAATAAATATGCAAACACACCCTTACATGCATATGTATGTATAGACTTACCCACACACCCCTCTTAGTGTGCCACATTTCATGAAACTAGGCAACTGAATGTCTATTCCTGTTGTTTTCCCATTTCTCACTTTGACACCAGCAAACTGTGTGCTATGGGAGTGGATTAAACAAGATTTGTTTATGTTCACCTCAGTTATTAAGTGAATTATAAGAGATTTGGGGATTCTCCTTTTTTTCCCGAGCATATGGACCATGCAACTAATCTCTACAATATGTCCTTATGGCAGCCAACATCGATGGCTTTAAACTGAGAAAAAGGTAAATTCATGAAAAATCAAAGCACGAAACCCACTCTGTCCCAGCACTGAATATGTTATCTTGTTGAATAATGAAACATCTGCAAGAAAACAACCAACCTTGGAGAGCACCAACACAGTTCAACCCTGAGCTACAAATATTCTCTTCTACTGATAAATTCATGAGCAATAAATTGTCAAAGGCCAATAGTCATGATGTCAACATATATTAGCCAGAAGAAGAAAAGGTGAATCTTATCAATGGCAATCCAAAGGACTTGCAACATAGACTCAAGACATATTTTCTCTTGCTCAATCCAACTTAAATTCATATTGTCCATTCCAGGAAGTGTTAGGGAAGCATGCCACACAGTAGGAAGAACTTTTTCTTCCCATTGTTCCATGGAGAGTTTTGCTCTCATTTGTGCTGTTTCCTTGCAACTACTCCACTCTATAACCCTGCTATAACCACTCAGGAGATACTGCATTCCTTCCATTCTTGAAGTGCCAGAAAGAAGAGAATCTTTGGTTTCTGATTGGGACTAGCATAGGAGCAGTTGATTGGGATTAGTGGGTATTATGTACTCCAAATTGCTTCGTCTTTAGAGCTGTTGTTGTGGGCAAATAGATGATGTGGGATTTTCCTCCACCAATGACAAATTTCAGGATGCCTCCAGTCCTACAAAGTGGAGAACAAATATGTTAGAGTCCTATTTTGCACATACATTGCAAGGGCTTCTCTGTGTCACAAAAGTCAAGAGAGTGACTGTGATGATGTCACTTTATGCTTATCTTGATGTCGCTTCCTACAGTACTTTTTTACTACCCCTCCATACTCCTGATGTATCTGATGATCTGATTCTGGGCTTCTTTGGCTTTCTGACTGGCAACCAGTCTCCATATGGTTGCCAATTTTGATTGGCCTTTAGCTGGATCTAACACAATTCTTTTTATTCAGTTTTTCATAAAGTTTCAAGCTTACATTTCATTCATTCACACACCTGTGAAAATCACTACATAATGTTAGATATTTCGAGGGACATTTTCAGCAACTGAAGAAATTTGAATATCCAAATCTCTCTCTGAGAAGAGTTGGATATCCCAGTAACAAAACATTATTGAAAATGGTAGTGCTCCTGCATTTGTTTATATGTATATTTAATCTACATTTAATCTTTAACCTGGGAATCAAGACAGAATCCATACGAATCTTTTCTCTAACTTTAACTCCATGATAGCCATCTGAAGTGGGTTGGTCAAAGACATAGGTGTCAAACTGGCAGCCCTCAGACCAGACACTGCCTGCGGATTGCCTGTATCTAGCCCGCGGGCTGGACATGGTGGCGAGCAAGGTACTCCCTGGAAGCAGTGGCAACACAGTAGGGGGTCTTCGGTCGCAGGGGGGCCATTGGCCACAGGGGGATAGGGGGGGCTGCAACGGAGGTCTGCCGTGGGGTTTTGGGGTTTCGTGGGAGGCTCTGCAGAGGGGGTCCTCAGGTATCATGGGGGGCCAGGAGGGTTGGTGGGGTGCAGTTGTGGAGGGGGGAGGGCAGGCTATGGCAGCTGCAGTGGCAGTGGCAGTGGCCCTCAATGAAATTGGGTCTGACACCCCTAGTTTAAGAGAATTACTGGCCTCAACGGTCTCAGTCAGGTCTGATATGTGAAACTGGACATCTACTTGGGTTGATCTCAATCCTACACATTAGTCATAATGCCAAATTGGCCAAATGAGCTTGCAAGTCTTGTTCAGATGTTCACAGTGAAACCTCAAAGCCTGAAGCCACTATAGATGTACATTTTAGAGGTGAGGATTACATTGTTCCCTTCCCCAGATATATTTTCTCAAATGTTGGAATTTGGTTTGTATCTCCATAATGAACTAGAGGTTTCTTCTTGAAGCAGGCAGGTGGGTTCCAGAGGCATCTTGGAAATGATGAAGATTGGAGTCCAGCCCCTTGCTTAGCAACATGCTACATTTCAAGTAACATTTTTTTTTAAAAAATCACATGAGGCAGGATATGAAGAAATCCTCCTTCAACTTGAGGACTTGCTGTTGAAATTTTTTTCAAAAGAAAAGAGGATGCATGGAAAATT
>JANHFO010000500.1:65944-76802 GCA_032468095.1 Pareas carinatus
ATCTTAAATAGAAAACTATCTTTAGATAGATTTTTTTTTACTCCAAAAGCATTTTATTAAAATAAATTTGATAAAAAAAATCTGATTTAAATAAAAAATGGATTTTTTAATTTTTTTAAAAAAAGATCATTGATCTTTATCCACCCTGCTTGCTATACAGATAAGTCCTTGACTTATAACAGTTCATTTCGTGAACTGTTACAACATTCAAAAAAAGCGACTGATGACCCTTTCCCACACTTAGCAACTGTTGCAGCATCCCCATGGCCACTTGATCCAAATTCGGACGCTTGGCAATTGACTCCTATTTATGACGGCCGCAGAGTCCCAGGGCCATGTGATCCAATTCTGTGACCTTCTGACAAGCAAAGTCAGTGGGGAAGCCAGATTCATCAGTGATTCACTTAACAACCATGGCAAAAAAAGGTCACGAAATGGAGCAAAACTCACTTCACCAATGTCTCACTCAGCAGCAGAAACTTTGGACTCAATTGTGGCCATAAGTCGAGGAATTTTTCCAGCCTACTTTGGAGCTGGCAGCCATAAAGAAAATGAAGTGTACACAACGTGGTCATCTAATTATACAACTGCCACAATGCTTCTTGTCAGCCTGTTCTTTCATCTGGGACACCAGGTGAAGGGTTAATCCTATAATGGCTCAATGAAGGTACATAAATTAGCGACTAATCTGAACCTAGTGCAAACTATGTAAAGTAATCAGTGACCCAATAGCTTTCTTTCAGGTGTATGTAGGTGAACATATGGAGAGAGAGAAAGAAAAAGGAGCCTTGATCTTAATTTGATTTCCCACCCTCACACCACTTTCTATTCAGGATGCTTGCTGCAGGATTAGAAGACTTCATTATATAATGTTTACTGACACCCTGGCCCTTGGTTAATGTGCATCTGAAATGGCTCAGCACACTCCACATCCATTCAGAAGGCAGGGTGGATGGGTGGGATAGGAGTCTTTTCGTGGCCAGGTGGTATCCCGGGAAGCAGGTATACAGGCTACCTTCTCCCAAAAAAGCTGATCTCATAATCTCTGATCTTTAACATTGCTTCGATCTGCAGAGTTAAAGTGTTGAAGGGCATCTTTAATTGGGCTTATCTGCTTATGTTGACTGTTTCAGCAAGAGCTAAGAATCCATGTCAAATACAGCCATGCCAAAACTTCATAATGAAGGAAATTAAATCTGAATGAGATGGGTTTTTTAAAGATCATTTTCCTCCCATTTATTTTTTCCTCCTCATTGCTGTTATTATCCATTCGTGTGATTCTCAAGGTAGAAGCAATCATGCTAGCTGCTTTCTTTGAAGGGGAGATAAAAAATTCCTTCATACTGTATTTAGGAGATACTAGAATGATGGCGAAAGACAATGTCTCAGATCTTTATTTATTTATTTATTTATTTATGGCTGTTTTCAGGACCCAGGGAAGCTTGTTCACTGTCAGAACTAGCAGACAAAACAACTAGAACTGGATTGCAAAGCAGTCTGAACTGCTTCTGTTTAGCTTCAAATTTTAAAAATTGGTTCTGTGGTTCTCTTGCCAGTATAATATTGCAGTTTTATTCAACTCAAACCCTAATGTAAATGTTCTTTTCAATAATGCATGCTCACATATCTCACTGATCCCTTTTATATTATAAAAAAAGGTCCGAAGAACAGGAAAATCCCAGTAGGCAAAATAAATTAAAGTCAAGATATGAAACAAAAGAAAAGGAAATCTAACTGAATCTATGCTTCACCAACTCCATTAATTATTTTTTTATAGCTTTCTGTGCTTGTAAGCCGTCCATTCTTCCATCACGTTCATCCGTCTCTTTCATGCCTTGTATTTTGCTCTTTCAACCAGGGGTCCGCAATCCCCGGGTCATAGAACCAGGCTGCGCAAGTGGCGAGCAAGCATGTGAAGCTCCATTTGCACATGCACATGGCTAAGTTGCAGGTGCAAAACTGTCCCCTGTCCCTCCCCCGCTGCTACCCATCAATGCTACTCCTGTTGGTCCACAGAGTCAGAAAGATTGGGAACTGCTACTTTGAGTGATTGACTTCTAACCTTTTCAGGATCTCATCTCCGATCAACATGATTTCCTTCGAATTCTCCTTTATCTCAGGCCATTTTCTTTCCCTCCATGTATTTATTTTGTCAATCGAGCCTTCTTTGTAACAGCAAAACCTTAACAACATATCTTTCATATTGACTGCTTATTTTTGTTTTGAATCCATCCATTCCATGCCCATTTACTCTTGATGCTCTTTCCCATTTTTTCACATTGGAAAAAAATATACTTTTTTCACATACTGTATTCAACTTACTTTTATATTTCTCCTGATCATACCCATTTCTCATTTAACAAAGGATGCAGAAGCATCCTCTTACCCACAGTCAGTTTTACTTCTTTTGATAACATTTCTCACAAGAGGCAACAGTCTATCATTTGCATGTCCTAAAATATTTCCATCTATTTTTACATCTTTAGTAAACCTCCTACCAAGGGACTCAAATTAATTTACTTGCTTGAGGTTTTCACCATTTATGTAGAATTTAAAGCAAAACAAAACTGCCAAAACATAGATCCAATCAGTATCCAATATACAAATGCTTTAAAAACATTAAAATGAAAAGAGGAAAAAAGATAGATATCCAATATTCTTTACAGCTGTTATAAGTACAATTATATTTTAACCTTTCTCTCTAAAGTTGCAACATAATACTCCTTTGTATAATCCATCGTGTCCAATCATAAAAAACATAAATCACAAGTTTATTTTTCTTCATTTTTAAGCAAAAAGTCCATAAGGGTTTCCCAGTCACCAGTGAATGCAGATATTGTTTTCTCTTTAATCTGAGAAGTGAATTTGTTCATCTCGGCAACCTCTGTCAATTTCATCAGCCATTTCTCCATGATTGGTAGTGCTGAATCTTTTCCATCTTTGTGAAAATACTACATTACTTTTAACTTTTATTATTCCATTAGGGTTCAGCAAAGGTTTCTTAAGGAGGACACTTACCACCTTCTTCAATGCAGAAGGCTTGGGGGGGGAGGAATGAGTAAATGTATACTTGAGCATATAAGTTTATGAGTGCTTGAACCCAGCCACTTGGCATCTCCTTGGGATCACTGACCAATAAGGAAGAACAAGAATCTAGCATCCTTGCCTGCTTTCTCCTTAATGATGAATCATTAGGACTTCATTCAACCGATTCACACAAATATTTACCTCCATTGAGTATGACTTTGCATTCATGAGTCAACCTTCATTTCCATATTTGTGCAGACCATTCCATAATTCAAGCCTATTCGTTTTATCATAAACTTTCAATCAGCAAGCATGCAATACATTTTCCTTTTCAGGATTTCATACATATCCCAATGACTAAGCCTAAACTGCACACATTCTTGCCTAGAATAGATCTGTTCTGCATTTCCCAAATGTTGCTTGCTATTCCTTCCTATACACTTTCAATCAGAAATCCACCAAATACCTTCCCAAAGAAGGTACAAAGCATTTCCCAATAGTTTTTGTGATCTTCCAATTAACAGACTTTCCGTCTTCATACACATATTAAGGCACACAGCTACTGCATAAACAACCCATATCTTTATTTTAACATTTTCCTATTTTTCATTTTTTTACACTACCAACAATTGTAACTATGCACTAATATTTATACCATTTGTCTCAATTTTTAATTTCCGCCCTATATAATTTTCTAAAATATTCCCCTTGCTACAATTTCATCCTAAATAATTTGATCATATTTATATTTATTTCTGCTCACTCTGCTGAGTGCTGTTTGTTTAGCCCTTTTTATCCACTTCCAAAGCTTTTCTTTAATCAGAAGGACTCTACAATTTCTCCTCTCTGTGTGTTCCCTGCCTCTATTAATCTTGCCTGTTCTGGGTGTTTTCTCTCTACAGTTTTGCAATTAACTTTCTATCATTATACACCTGTTATACCTTTCATTATAATTTTACAGCATTCTCTTATTTTTTTTCATCATCCATTTCAACATTCTAATAAGCATCCTTTTTCCTATTTCCCATTAGCAAAACTCCACACGTTTCTGTTGCATTGTGTAATAAAATTATTTTCTCTTGTTCAAAGCATCTTTTATATTATCTTCCCTTGTGTGCACTTTTAAACATTGTGTCGAGAGATTTATCTTCTAATCTTTTTTCCTTATAGGACTTGTACTTTCACTTTTTTCTGTCATTCTACTTTCACTGTAGATTTCTTCGTTTCTTTCATTTTTTCCATGTTCTCTATCAGATAATAATCTGTTTTACATTCAGAATTTCTTATCGTCTTGTATCCTTCACTATGTTTCTCAGTTATTCATCATGAACAAATCAATGCATCATGTTTAATTCATGAACTGTCTATGCGTATGCAAGAACAGACATGTTTAAGCCATATATTCGAAGTAAGACTTCTTTCTATGGAAAATACTCATATAATAAATAATATTCATTCACATTCATTCGGATTCAGATTGGATCTCTGAATAGTACAATCACATTTTCTGTATGATGACTTTTTGTTCCTTCCCATTCATTCATGTTACCTAACCAAATACTTTTTTGCAGATTGCATTTATTTGGAATGTTGAACAGATTTTTCCATTTCTTTCATTATCGCTATTTGCTGGTGTGGAGCATAAAACCATCATCAATCTATGAATTCCCATAAATGGACTATATATATATTTTTATTGCTGGATCACTAGCAGTTAACAGGAATAGGAATACTCAGTTAAAACATCGGCAGCACATAATATAGTTTAAATGTCTACAGTAAATATAATGAACACAAAATGCAAATAAATAAATAAGGCTGTAGCATTGACATAGCATTAATGTTTGCCTTTGTCTTCTAGAGCAGCATTGCCCAATCTTTCTGGGTTGGCTGTCCAGAGCTGGGGGGGGAGGGGCATGTGCACTGACGCACGTATGCACCAATCAAGCATGTCCATGAGTGAGAGGCTGAGATCTCACAATGCTTGCATGAGTAGGATTGTGCAAGCACACCTGCTGATGTGCACATGACAGCCCACCATTCATGCTGCCTGGTTGCCAATAGGCCATGGCTCACAGGTTGGGGACCCGTGTTCTAGAAAATTTGGTCTTGGTACGGATTCCCCCATAAACTTCATTGGGGAAACCTAGCATACTGCCTTCCCCATCCCCAACATGATATATCTGTATTTTCAGAGAGGTAGGAAATGATTCCTGCATGGAGATCAGTGTAGAATTCAATTCTTTTTCAAGAGCACTTCAGATAGCTCTTAGAGTATTTTAGTTTGAGTTGCTAGTTTAAAAAATATCTGTCGAGGGTTGTGGGGTAGTTTTCCATTTTTTTTCTTTTTCAGATCTTTGGACTGAACTCTATGTGATGAGCTTATTTTTTTTAAGTGCTTTAGCTAGCCCCTTCTCCTAGCTTCCCTACTTGAGTAGCTAATTTAATCCTACTTAACATATTTTCGTTATGTACGGAGTATGTACACATGCACTTTGATGGTCCACCTATAGGATTTCTTACAGCTTGATCTGAACTGCTTGTCCAATTTGATTTGCCCATTTACCCAGTCTGGAGTGGTACTTTTGGATTATCAATTTTTAATCTTTGAATACATTGTTTTCCCCACTCATCATCAAATAACTAGGCCAGGCTAGTTCTTAAATGGAAATGAGAAAGGAAGATGAAATGAAACACAATTATGACAGATATGTAACATTTTGTAGATTTCTCTTTAATGTAAGTGCCAAATACAGTTAGGGCATATATCAGTTATTGTATCCTGCAGCACTTAGCTTATGTCCAAAATCTGTCATGAGTCTAATGTGTTTGGATGGGAGAGCCAATTTTAAGATGACCTGTGCTTGGCCTTTGTTACCAAATGCTGATCTTCTGACAGAATGATCTGGGATCCAACCAAATCATTATGAACAGCTTGGTTGCAGGGTGATTGTGTTGGCTGTTGGATAAATGGTTGCCTTTTGAGGTTTGATTAAATTCTGATCAACGTGAGTTTTGGTCTTCAGTCCCTCTGACCTACTTATTTTGCAATCTTGTTTGTTGGGGAGAATAAAGTGAGAATGCCCTCACTGATGACAAAATGCAAATTGCAAGATTTTTCTTTGGTCTTTCTTTTGAAATGCAAATATAACCCCAAATAATACACTATTATTTTTAGGAGAGAAATTTTGCTATTAGACCACTCTCCTCTGTTATGTTTTACAGGTACCCCTCGCTTAATGATCATTCGTTCAGTGATAGTTCTAAATCACAATGGTGTGGAATGAAGGGAATTACAACCAAAAGTTATGGCCCTTGCTAAGCCTCCATGGTCAAGTAATAAAAATTTAGGCACTTGGCAGCACACCTACCCTTACCACTGTGGATGCTGCTGCAACTCCCTCACCTGCCTATCTCTCCCTGATCTAGGTTTCCCTGCACAACGACACTGGAGCCTTCCTATATGGGACTTCCGGAGGCTTCTGAACTTGTGAAAAGAAGCTGTGGGAAAGAAGACCTGAGATGGCTAGGGTCTGTCTGAGATAGGCTGCGTGTGCTTCTCAACAGCAGGAGGAAAACACCTGAACCTAAGCAACGTGTGGCAGATACTTAAGAGCAATGGGCAGCGGGGACAGCTGTGGAAAATCTCAAGACCTGGCCGCTTTGGAAAATGTGGTGAGGCAGCATTTCTGAATGGTAGCAGTGGCCTCAGGAAGAGGTTTGAGACAATGGCAGCTGCCTTAGACTGTCCCAGGCCTCTACCTCAGATGCAGCTTCAGCACTGCTACTGAGTGCGCTTATGCAGGGTGACATAGATTGGGAAGTGTGTGTGTGTAAAGATAGGCAGGTGTGGGGAATTGGGCAGCATTGCTTAGCAGCAGTGACTGCATTAAGGCTGACATAGAGGCCTGAGAGATTTGGCATCTACTTCAAATCCAAGCCTGGTGCTGCTGCAGGCTGCCACACTACAGGGTCAGGCAGCGGTGGCTATGGCTTTGCACCACACTGCACTACCACCCCTACTCAGGCATGGCCTGTGCCAGGCCTCCCATCCCCTGAGGCATCCCCATGCTCCACTTAACGACCCACATGAACACTTAATGATTGCAAGTTGGAAGCCAGTCTCACAGTCATTGAGCAAAGTGGTCAAGTGGGTATCTTGCTTAATGATTTACAACTAAAATTCAAATCTCAATTGTAGTTGTATGTTAAGGACTACTTGTACTGTCTTGTTTTCACAGCTGATATTTTTTGCCAACTGCATATTTTAAGATTGATTGCTCTGGCTGCATCTAGATAATATTATCTACTAGAGTGTCTAATAAATCCTCTCCCTTCTCTCTCTCTCCCCCTCCTTTGTTTGAACATTAAATTAAGTTAAATCCACTCTTTGCAAAAATAGCATCTTGTCTCAGACCTGTTACAAAGCATCCGGCCATTTATCTCTGCCTGCATAACGTATGATTCTATTCTTGATATGCATAATTAATAATCATGAGTTACCCATTGAAATATTAAGTATCTGAGTGCAGCAGTATCCCCATATGGTGTGAATAAATCAGTGGGGTCAAGGCAGAAAAAGAAGAATCAGTTCCATGTAGATCACACCTCTGATTTCAAGATTGATAGAAACCACCCAAAAAATATGCAATCCAGCGAGTCCTGGATGTCATAACTGTCTCCTTCTTGATTATGAAGCTTATTAATGGAAAGACACAAGCATTGCCTGGCTGCAACATAAGTAGAATCTGTTAGCCACGTTTTCACACGAGTAAAGAGGTGGCATATTCAGGGCTGCTGGTTCTAAGGTGAGTTGATATCAATGGCCTCGATTCTGACTAGTCATGCCTTGCTCCATAAAACTGACTGTGGATGATTGGAAAATAGTTGGGAACATTGAAGTTATTTGGGGATGGTATGTTTATGACATGTCAGGACATTTATCAGAGAACTCTAGGAAGTGAAACCCTCCCTTTTTTGTCACATTTAGGGAGCTGCTGTTTTCAAAAAAAAAAAAAACTTGCATAAAACTGCATAAAACTGATCACAGAGTAAATACTTCCATAATATTAAACCAGATGACTTGGAAGTCCTTTTCTTTATTTCTCTGTTAAAAAAGAGCCAATGTAAACATTACAGAGGGTCCAATATTTTATTCTCAGCTCTAATCCCTTCTGAAATATTCCATAACAGTAAACTTCCAATTCCATATACTGTATTAGAATTCAGGTCATCATTCACAATGGGTGTGTTGCTCTGCCCCCCCCCACACACAAATCTCACGTTTACCAGCTCTCTTAAGATTTGACAGTCTCATTTCCAAATTGTGAGAGATCTTGTATGAGAAAGCCGAGCTCTCTAAAGTTGTGTAAGAATGTATTTGTTTTTATTAGATTTCTATCCATTTTTTCAGGCAGGAGATCAAAGTGGCATACATACCTCCTATTTTGGTACCACATTGGTGTACTTGCAACTGATCATCTACCACCTATCTGCATGGGTCCATGTTGCCAAACCTCTATCCCAAGGGGAAAGATTGGAACAAGAGTCCAAAAAGTGCAGCTCAGGGGTACATGCTTCCACCAACATCTTTTGTGACCTCTCAAATTATGCAGGGTAAAAATACACAGTGTTTGCATTTAAAAGTCTTTAAGGGAACAAAGGGATCTTGAAAGACCTGCAGTCACTCGTAGCGTTAATGCCACTGTGCAAACACCTGAAATGCTCACCCAATTTGATGTTCTTTCTCCATCAAATTCTGGAAATACGAAAATTCCACCCCAACCTCAATCATGTCCTTTTTAAAAGTGATACTTTATCGAGAGTCATATGGGCATTCCTAATTCTGGATTTCTATCTTCATTTCCTCTTCAGTAAATAAGAGTAGAGAACCAGTCTGGATAAGGTTAAGGCACGAGACCAGAAACCAGGAAATTTAGGCATTCCAGTCCCATCGTAGTTACAAAGCCAGCTGGGTGACTGACCTTGGGCTAGCCACTCTCTCTATCCAAAGAAGCAAGCAATAGCAAAGCACTTCTGAAATATTGCCAAGAAAACTGCAGGGACTTGTCCAGCTAGGCATGAGAAGTCAACTCAAAGGCATAAAAAACCAAACAAATAAAACAAAACAAAGCAAAGCAAACAAACAAAACAAAACCAGGAAGTTGTGCAGGCAAGATAGGGATGGACTATCTGGAAAGAAAAATGGGGATGTAGGCATCCTGCCATGATTTGGTCTGAAGGAAATGAATTCTGGATGCTTCTTATATTTTCTTAGCTCTCCAAGGAGGGAGGGGGCCATTAACTGCCTCCCTGCTGTTTTCTGTACAGTGGAGAAAAATGGTGTGAGCTCTAACAGATCAATCTCAATTATTATGAAAAATTCATAATAGGTTTTCGTCACATAATGTGTAAGGCTGAGAAATGGGCCTGGGCAGAATACCTCTGAATAAACCATAGCCATTTTGAATAGATAACCAATTCTTTCCCTCAGCTGTTCTGCTGTTATTGTAAAGGAATGGTGGTGGTTTCAATTCTGTCTGTGTGTCTGTCTATTTATGTTTCTCAATCTCAAGAACTTTAAGATATGTGGACTTCCAAATCTTAGAATTCCCCACTCAGCACCATCTACACATCTTAAAGTTGTTGAGGGAGAGAGAATGAGATTAAATTTTTATTCTGCCTTTACTCTAGGAGCTTAAGACAATGCAACTAGTGTTCTTTTCTCCCATTTCCCCCACAATAGAAACACTATAAGGTGGACTAGGCTGGCATAGAGTGCCTGAACCTGGGAACTTTCCACTTCTGGTTTCCCAGCTGCATCATTACGTAATCCTGGTTGTATTTATTCAGAGTCGGCCATAGAATCTCATCAAAGAATTCTGCTTCCATAGTGGAAAAGCGAGATCACCATGGTTGGGCATCAACAGCCATTTTCAGAAAGGGGGAGGGGCTTCATTATTTGGTTTATCCATGACATCATGTCTCCATAGCATAACCAATTGCTGAACAGGCAAAGGCTTTCGAGTCATGGGGGACTGTGATCGGATGGTGTGCCTTTGTTCAGTGTATGCAGTCTTATTTGACACCTGTTTAAACAACAGAGTGCATGGCCTCTGAAGCCCCTAGCTTCATTTGATGTGGCCATCAGTCCATTCTGTTTGAATGTGACTACCATTTGAAGAGTTCACTTTCAGGGGGAGAGAGAGAGGGAGAGAAAGAAAGATGGAGAGGGAGAGAGATCGATCAAGTAATAGTAGCAGGAAGGGTTCAATGAGCAACTGGGAATCAGAATTAGAATCAGAATTTTTATTTTGCCACATGTGTCAGGACACCCAAGGAATTTGTCTTCAGTGAGCATGCTCAACACCTACATACATACATAACAAGGATGCAATCAAGATACATTCATAGACAATTTGAATATATATGCATAATCACGATCACTTGTATATATATATGCATAATCACGATCATTTGTGTATATAGTATATATATTGTATATATAGACATAATCAATTGTGTGTATAATCTATTGTGTATATAAGCATAAGATACATTCATAGTCATAAAGTATGCAAGTACATGAGAAGAGATGCAGAGAATTTAGCAAAAGAAGCTGGAGGTCAGAAAAAGCAGCCAGCTGTGAACAAGTACAGAATCTAAAAAATTCCCTCATTCATTTTGAAGAGTTTAGATTTTTCAAATGTACAGTATATATTGTAGCTCGCTGACAGCCAAACAATGATTAGTGGATATTACAAGAATCCTTTGCATAGTTTAATCTCTCTCTCTCTCTCTCTCTCTCTCTCTCTCTCTCTCTCTCTCTCTC
>JANHFO010000500.1:116234-128910 GCA_032468095.1 Pareas carinatus
AAAATAGATTCTGATTCTGATTCTGATTCTGATTCTGATTCTGATTCTGATTCTGATTCTGATTCTGATTCTGATTCGACATGAAAATTTGTATATAACATTACTAATCAGAAAAGAAAAATACTATGTATTGCATGTATCTATTACACTAGCATAACCTCCATAGAAGGAACCACAAATGCAAATTCTGGAAGTCATCACCATCAACCATTCAGTTGTGTCCAATCCTTGGTCGCTCTATGGATCAACACGCTCCATGCCTATTCTATTCTTTCTGTCTTCAGCCTCCTTCTCTTGCACATAAAATCTGGACTGTGTTGCCTCTTACTTTTCTGGAATTCACCTCCTCCCTCTTGGGAATCCACTTTCTAAACTACATTCTATCGCAACAGCTAATCCCAAAAAGAGATAGAAAACCAGAAAGCTGTCAGTCTAGCATGGTAGTCCAAACAAAAACAAGACTGGATGGACAAATTTGACCTTATGGACTAATTCTACCTTATTGTAAGGTTGCATAAGCAAAATTTTGCAAATTAAAAAAAAACATTTCTCCCCCATTCCCTTTTCAGCCCAAGAAGATAGCTTTGATCCCTTCCAAAATATTTGCCATGCCTGCAAATATTTCCAAGGTCATTTCCACATATCATTACAGAAATGGAAACCATGATAAGTGATGCTGCATAGATCCTCCTATAAAAAGGCAATCATGATAAGAATTTGGGCATATACATGAAATGGAAAATACGTTTTACTGCAAGTTTGGGACAAAGGTTCATGCAGAGCACTGCGATTTGCCTGTGTTCCAATGCCTATGCTTTTGTTTGGGGCCAAATCCAGGTCATATTTTGCCCTCTACGTTGGAAGCTGGAGAATCCTTCTTAAATATGTCCCCTCTCTTCAAATGCAAATGTTTAAAGGAGCATTGTCTTACCCTTCTCCACTTTTCATCAGTATTCAGCTCCATCTGGTCCATTATCATCCATATTTCATGGGTGCAAAGCAGGCAAAAGGAACTGGAATTGCAGCTGGTGCTGCAGACGGCAGGTTTTGACTAAGGTCCCAGAGGAGGATGCTTCATTTTGTGAGCTTATTGAACCAGGAATATGAAACAATCTGGTCTGTAAAACTAGTGTGGGCTAGTCTAAAAAAGAATAGTGGAAGGGTCCTGTTTGGCTGACTCTTCGTACATCTTATTGCACATTCTGCCTATCTGCCTGCAGTGGATCAGTCTCAAGTAAGACATCTGTCATTAAGTTAAGAGAAAATCACCAGTACGTTTGCTCCAAAATTATTGGGTTCAAAAATGCCCCTTTATCCATTATCATGCAAAAGTTGAGGTAGATGGTTGCCCCTGTCTGAGTTCTTGGGTTACTACTGGCTTTCCTCGATTCCATAAAATAATCCCAACAATTTGCTGAAGGATCCTGCTAATCTAACATCAGTATTCTTTTTCCATTGAGCAGGTACAGAACATCTCCCAATCCATGGAAGTGTTGGATCTTCGAACCTATCGGGACTTGCAATATGTCCGTAATACAGAGTCATTGATGAAAGGACTGGATTCTAGGTTGAAAGTGGCCACTGAGGGTCAAAAAAATCTGAACATCAAAAGTTTCCAGGTAACTCTTTGCATGCCCCACATTGCAAGTGGAGGGGGGAAAGTCTGTACAGCATATGAGAATGGTGGAACTCTACAAATCTGTCACTGCTGTTTTCATAACTCTTCATTTTGTGTGTCAGGTTTGATTCAACATTTTTCTTTTGTTTTGTTTTACTAAAAATACTTTTCTTCACTTTACTCTGGAGTGCACAATTTTTTGCAAACATTGTTTCCTTAATATTCTTTATTCCTGTGTGCACTTTGCTGTGACTGCATGCATTCCTGCGCTTTATTTTTTGAGATGCAAACCGTGGGGCAAAATTATATTTCAATACTCACTGCATCTTGGCTCTTAATATAGTTGGAAAGATGTACTTTTACAGTACAAATAGTTAGATGAATTTAATGTACTCTTACTGAGTAGTTTAATTATGACGGTCCATTTCAAGCCAACCTGACTCCTGTTAAAAATAAACGTTTTATAGAGAAGTTGTGACTGACACTGCTAGATGCCTGACAAGAAAGATTTTGTTTGGATTTTGCCATTTTGGCATTAAGATGAAGGTGATCTCAAGTATAGTTTTCAATTACTCATTTGCATATAGTTAAATCTAATTCATAAGGATTGATGGGAAAGAAGCTGTCTTGTACTTATTAACTGTCCTTGATCACATCCATCTTCATGATCAAGTGATTATTCAGGGGGAAAAATCATTTGGGGCATGGAGCAGATGGGAAGGAGAAATGAAATTCTAATCAGTGTGCAGCTAATATCAGTTAGGAGTGCCAGTAGCTTCATAGAATGGACTCATTTGCATAACCTTTGCAAAATTGACAGAGTGTTACTTTTGTCCCTAAGAAACCAAAATAGATAAAGAAGTAACATTAGGCCAAACAAGAGAAAGGATTTTGCCAATTATAGGAGAGTTGTTTGAGACTAGAATGGGCTAATCTTAACAAGGAAGGAAATTGGTTTTGCTTCAGATAACTTAGGTAAATGCTGAAGATGCTTCCAGGCTGATGTTTAAAGTGCAGCTACTGTATCTTATTCATAGCATTTTAAAGTAATCTCGATAATATCTCCCATTTGTAACCTCCTGTGTCTTTCCCATTGCTTCTTCCATTTTTTTTTCTCTTCCTCCCAAAATAAAAATAGTTAAAGGGAAAAAGAAAGATTAGGTCTACAATGCCCTTTGATTGGGTGGTATGCAGAGACCAAGGTCTGAAAGAAACCCCAGGGAATATTAGGCAGGATTATTGATTGTCGATTATAGCATTCATAACCCGTTTCTGTACCATTTTTATGCCAATTGAAAACAAGAGTGCTTGCTCTGCAGACTACGGACATTCTTATAACATATTGGGAAAATGGATTTGTTATATACGGCAGCTTCTTGGTATATCAAGACTGAATTGATTTAATTAGGGCCTTATTTCCCTTTTTTAATGAGTTTTGTAACCTAGAGTGAGCAGACTCATTTGCGCTGGAAGTAGGAAAGAAACTCCCTTTTGGAATGCGCCTACTACAGGTAGTCCTCGTGTTACAGCCGTAATTGACACCAAAATTTATGTTGTTAAGTGAAACGTTTTTGAGTTTTGCTCCATTTTACAGCTTTTCTTGCCACAGTTGTTAAGTGAATTGTTGGATGTGTTAAATTAATGACACAGTTGTTAAGTGAATCTGGATTCCCAACTGACTTTGCTTATCAGAAGGTCGCAAAAGCTGATCACATGACCCCAGGACACTACAACCGTCATAAATGTGAGCCAGTTGCCAAGCATCTGAATTCTGATCATGAGACCATGATGAACTGTCATGCAACGATCGTGTGAAAAATGATCATAAGTCACTTTTTTCAGTGTGGTTGTAACTTTAAATGGTCACTAAATGAACTTTTGTAAGTTGAGGACTATCTGTATATTTTTCTGAGAACTGGTTTTGGAGAGAATAAGATTGAGTTCTGAGGAAGTTAAGACAATGAATATAAATCTGCTGAAGCCGATGAAGTTTGTTTTAGAGTTATGCAGCCTGAGTTCCAAGGGCCGGATTGGCCCCTTGAAAAACTTTGGTTCAGTCTCTGAAAGATCTGCTGAAGCTGTCATCAAAGTTTAATTTTTAATATTCCCAGGGGAAAAATATGAATTACATGAATAGGAAATCAAATATCAACTATATTTAATCTTAATTAGGTGGAAATTTAATTCATGCCCTTTTGCCTCCTGGTTATCCCCCCTACTTATGGGTGTATGTCCCCCTGCCTCAGTAGCACACCTCTGAAAAACCAAATGCATTCTTTGGCACAGAAAACATTCTATATCCCAGATATATTCGGCTTTGATGCTGCCAGATGTTGTGGTAAGATGTTATATGGTTTAATGATATATATGTGGCAGAGCTCCCCCGTGCAGAAATTTTCTGATTTATGTATACAGTATACATACGTTAACAACCTTTCCTTTCTTTTCCCAACAAAGTTGATGAATTCTTTAAAGAATGCACTGGTATTTGTGCTTTCTCTCAAATATCTGATTGGTCATAGTGGGGCAAGGCAATCACATCTATTGCTCAATTATACTCCTTTCCAGCAGCCCAGAAAATGAAGTCTGTAGGCTTAAACCCATACCGCAGATGTGCAGGCTAGAAGTGGGTCCTGGAAGAGGAAGGATTGGAAGAAAGAACTTTTTGCTCATCTTGCATGCAGCACCAGAAACGTCACACACACAGACACGGTGATTTTCAGTTTACAGGGAAGAACCAAAGCTACTGATTTATTCATTTGATTTTCTCAGGCAGAGCCCGGTGATATAACAGCCTGAAGTCCATTGCACAGATCTTTGTTCTTTATTTAAGCATGCCCAATGTTTTCATTGCAATAATGATCTACAACCGTACAAGGGAGAACCTCAGGAAATGAAACCAGATTCTAATCCTATTAATGCTCTTCTTTCTTTCCTCGTGACAGTTTGTTGTCTGCACTAGCATCTTTATACTGAACTTTCCTACAATTATGGGTGATAAGCCCAATCAAAGGAGGGTACATTTCTATATAGACAAAGCTAATTTTTGCTTAAATTTCAGGAGACTTTTACTGGTATGAATGTGTTAACTGGGAGTGAAGATAGGAGTTGGAGGCAATCCCTCTCTGCATACATTGCAAACAAACACTTTACTGAGCTGTTATCTTTGATCACTTGAGTAACATTGGAGCAAATAACAGGAAGGAGAGACTTAGCCTCTTCTTTTTATTGGTCCCCCATTGCCCACGTCTTGGGTCAGGGAGCTGGATGCAAATTAAAGAGTCAGGTGAGGGGGATTTCCTATAGTGTTGAATCTAGTCCTTAGGCTGAAAGTCCACCACTTCTAAATCCAGAAGCTAGGAGTCATATCTGAAAAGCAATGCAAACAAGAATGGAATTAGTCATACCCTTGATCAGGAAAATGCAGTAATTCCTTTCCAGATGAGCATTTGGGGATACTTTTCTATCCCAGCTGAGCTGTTGATATACAAGGCATTTGGAGATTTTCAAACCCTGCTGATTTATTCCCCAGAGAAACAGAAATCCTATGGCCAGGCTGACACCTTTTCTTGCTGTGAAATACAACCAAAGGAGTTGTAGGTGTGACCTGCATGGCCTTGGATTTTACAGTTGCAGAAGACAAGACATTGATTAAACATTGGAGCTCTAGCAGACAGTTTGGCTAGTTTTAATATCAGCATGCAGATGGCAAGCCTCAGGGACAACTGGTCAATGCAGCAGAGGAATATTGGGAGGACAAATGGAGGGACTAAGAGTGCTTCATTCCAAACGGCTGCTCAAGAATAATTTGAAAGAACTGTGAGTGAGGCAATTGCTCAAGCCCCCAATAAAGCTGTTTATTAAAAAAGATGGAGCAGAGATGTCAGTTCAATAGGAAATCATCTCTCTGGGAATTAAAGGCAGGGAGACAGAATTAGAATTAGAATTTATTGGCCAAGTGTGTCTGGACACACAAGGAATTTTTCTCCTGTGTACATGCTCTCAATGTACATACAAGCTACAATTGATAAATTGTGATTAGAATTATAAAATACATTCATAATCATAAAGTACATTCATCGTGCCATGTACATATAAACTGCAATTAACAAACCACAATCATCATAATAAAATACATTCATAATCATAAAGTGCATCCATCATGTCATCATGTTATAAAGCAAAATGGCCATTTCAAGGAATAGTTAAATATTTCAAGTGCTAATGATGGTGCAACATCACTGTGACAATGTCTTGAACATCGGAAAGAAACTGGTGATTTGCAGAGAAGCAGCTAGGGCGTTAAATGTGAGCACATATATGCTATAAGTTGAGCCATCTCTTTTTTAAAATAGCAGAGAGGCCCTATCGGCCATCCCAATGGAGAGCAATGTAACATATTTGTCTGATTCTTTGAGCATGCCACTTGAGCACTATGGATGACAGAATTCCAGAGAACCTGGCCTGAATAAGCTCCACATTCATCAGTGATGTCAGCAGAAGAGAAAGGGAAGAAAAATGTTGAAGAGCACCTTCACCTGTAGAATATCAGGTTCATTATCTAGAATCACCTGGTAAGGTTGAACATTTCTTCTGCTCAAGATCTTGGCACTAATCAGTAGAAATCAGTGGTAGACAATCCTGAGCTAGATGGACCATAATTGTAGTTTAGTTTAGGATAAAGCAGCATGCCAAGTATTGGAATAATCAACAGCAGATTGAGGATCAGAAAATGATTCCAAGTTGTCATTAAACATTCTCCTCAGTTTGGGTTTGGCTGTGTTTCAGAGTTAGAAGCAATGCATTAGGAACCTTCCATTGTTCCAGGGTTATTTTTCTTATTGCTAAATTCTGTTTCAATGCATATTGTATGTGCACAGTTTGCAACAATTTCTATTCCTTCATGTCTTTTCCATTAGCACTTTAACATTACCAAACTGATGTGAAAAAGGCAGTGCCCAATTATCAGTTGATAATTCATCACCATCATTTTTAGCCATTTTCTATCCAGTGCAGGATGAAGGCCTCTTTAGCATGTTTCCAACCAATATGGTCCTTTCTTTTGCCAATTGGGCCCACAATACTTGCTGATGTTTTCGATCCATCTTGTTTAAGGTCTCTTTTCATGGACACTTTCAATCAAGTAGGTTCCACTCCGTGACTCCTTTGATCCACCTGCCATCGGTTCTTCTTGCTATGTGACAAGCTCATTTTCATTTCAATTCTTTTACTCTCCTGATGATATTGTATACTTTTGTTTGTTCTCTAATCTATGTCCAAGTCTATCCTGTCTTGCAATGCTGAGCATGTATCTTTCCAGGGTTCTTTGTGCCATTCATAGTTTTTGTATCCATTTTGAGGTTAGGGTCCATGTTGATAATTATCAATTGTAACTAAAACAAGGGTGGGAAACTTGTGATTCTCCAAATATTGTTAAACTATAACTTTCAGTATCCCTCACTATTGATGATGCTGATTTGAACTTCTGACAACCTCAGTTAAGCAGTTTGTGAAAACCACAAACTATTGTTGCAGGGCAATTCTGTATATGTCTATTATTTTGCCAAAGGTTGAGGGATATGTGAGCACAACATATGTATCAATTCAGGAAAAAAAATTGATTGGCTATATTTGTGGCTGGGTTCACTTCAACTCCTAGAATTTTTAGCAATGGCCATGCTGTTCAGAACTGGGAATTGAAATCCAAATGTAGGAAGGTTATCAAAGTTGAGAAAGGCTATCGGAGTTTGTGGGAGATAAAATTGTGATGATTTATTTATCAGTGTAGTACCCTGACCAAAAAATGATACATGATCCTTATGTATTCAGATCTCGCTGTTGCTTAATGAATCTTAGAACTTCCTTGAAGGCCAAACACAGATCAGCAGCTTGACAGTGCATCCTAAGGGAGCTGCAATATTATCTCTGGTAACCCTTAATGCATTTTTGTGAATACCAGGACTGAAATGTTGATGCTTTATGGATTTATTATTATGGGATATGAGAAAAAGAATTCAGAAAAATATCTTCTATTTTTTCTCTTTTCTGCACCTTCTTTCCTTTTATTCTTTTTAAATTTGTATTAATGTTTACTGTTTATAATGACTGCATTCTAATTATAATATTTAGTAAAACTATTTAAAGAAAGAGGAATTGCCACTAGCCACTGAATTTTGATAAATGTACCTGCTGTTTACAATTTGTCTTTGCTAAACCATTAACTCTCGCTTAACAAAAGGATGCGAGGGCTGGGGGTGGGAGCTAGGGAGCCATGCAGGTTTACTGCATTTGGAAATGATGAAATTCAGTCTTTCAAAAGAACCAGCTAAAGCTCCTGGTTCATTACATTCATATGACTTATGTACATAGAGTACCAGCTAAATCATTGAAGTGACCCTTGACCTATGTGGGTAAATGTAGAACTATGTGGGTACTTATTTTCTACATTGGAAAGTATATGTGCAGCAAGTAGGATCTGGTGTGGCTACAGCACTTTCAGGCTGTTCTTCCCCTAGAGTGAGGGAATATGCTGAGGAAGGGTAGCTGGTAAATTGATTGCTTTGCCTTAAAAATGGTTGCTCTTGATATTCTCAGTTTGCAGAGCTGACTCATGAATCAGTCAGGGGAATATCATCTCTGCAATTAAAGCCCAAGCAAATCAACACAATCCTTCCCCCCACCTCCCTCCCTCCAGGCACCTGCAAGGAACATTGGCATTGCTGATAAATGAGCACAGACCATCCACATTCTGGGCCTTTTGCCATTCAATTACCTTTCCTGGTAATTTTTCAAGTCTAGCCAGGGTGATTACAGCCATTTGCCGAGAATAATGGGCATCTGGTTTGTGCTTGGTTGAGAAGGGAGTAGCGAGCTGGAGTGTCCTAATGACAGCTGGGAGAGAGCTGGCTGCTCAGAAAGTCTCCCTTGATTAAACCCCAGGCTGCCAGAATCTATATTCCCCTCCATTTATGTCTGCTAGTCTGTGCTACATTTGATTGCATGCATGGCTATGATCAGTTCAGGGTCAGCCCTCAAAGTAGGCTATCTGCTCCGTGTAAGGAATGACAAGTTTCCTATGTCACTACAAGATAGTTAAGGTAGCAATCTCAGGATATCCAGCCATCTGAAGAAGATTTGAGCAACATGGTTAACATTTAGCAATTCCTTCTGTTCCTTGATCAGTTTTTCCTTACTCAGTTGGCTTTCAGCTTTCACTTTTGACTGGTTCTACATTAGAGGTGACCCATAAGCTGCATAGTTTCACCATCTTAATTGTGGCTGGCTCCTGGAGTGGACAGGACCTACATATTTATGCTAGGGAACTGAGAAGATTTTCTTTATTAATCAAATTTATATGGCTGCCATCTCACAAAAAAAAAACTAGGTACGGTAGCATACAACAATTGAATATATAAAAACTATACAAAGACAATTGTTATAAAAATACTTAAAAATAATTATTAGAAAGTAAAATATTATTAAAAAAATAAATATATACAAATCACAAGGCCTGAAGAGAGTGAATATAGCAACCATAGTGGAGCCATATAAGGCTCCACTGTCTCTGGTTCCATCGACTCCCAGGATGGTGACATAAAATCAGACTGATTCTTCCTAAATGCTACATTTTGGTCTAAAGAACCCAAAATGTTCCAACTAACATACTCCAGTGATATTTTGGTATTGCTAGTCATGCTTCTAGCCAGGTGGGACATTAAGCCAAAATACAGTTTCTTCGAGGTTAGAAACAATGGATTATGTTAATCCCATATAAACTTCTTGAGACAGTTTAGACTCTGGCAGACAAATAGATCCCTTGAAATAATTCATAATAGTAGGTGTCATATCTCCATCAGTAACCAGTCCCTTTTAAAATCCATATCAATAAAATCTAACCATGACTAAATTAAAATTTAAGCCTGGATCAATCTCTAGAATATACACATACCTATACCACTTTTTAATTATTACTGAAGGAATAATAACTAACAATCCACCCCTATAAGCTTGTTCACTATCTCTTTCAGATTCCCAGATCAATTCTAAAGAAATAAAAATACTAGAAAAGTTTTGTACATCAAGAAGTCATTCCAACAGTGTTCTTCCATTCATAGAAAGTTCTCTGAACAAGAGACTCGAGGAATGGAACATGTTGCCTCTGAAGCCCAAATATTTCGTCATCCTCTGGCAACCTTAGCAGGTTCATGTAAACAAGGATTTGCTGTGACATTGTGAGTCAGAAATGTTCGAGCAGCTTGCTCACATACCCAGATTGACAAAACCAAAAAGTATCCAATCCCAAATAATAGGAGGAAGCCAGTTAACTCAAACTGACCTGTGATATCTGATAACTACAATTATTAGTGTGATTATTTTTTTATTTTTTATTTATAAATGATTTCCCCCCATGGCAAATATGATGGACATAGGTCAGTTCAATTTTCTCTAATATATGTTGCAGGCTGCTTATCTTGCAGATGTGTGGCCACTTGAAAAGACTTATCTGGATTGCATCCTTGCCACTATCAATGCTGCAGATCATCCCCCCCCCAAAAAAAATTTTTAACCTGCACTGAGTCAATGCTCAGAGCATGATTTTCACTGCTTCTTTTCCTGAAAAAGAACTTCACCTTATAAGGTGCGATAAGTGGGCACGTTGATGATCTGATACAGCCCTTTGAAGTAGAACTGGTCAGGAAACAGATACCACGAGAACTAATGGAACTCTCCTTTATTGTTATAAGGTATAATAACAGAATCTTGAGACTGAAAGAGATACCCTTCTCCCCCCCCCACCTATACTAAAAAGAATCAAGGTGGGACATCTTGAGGGTTTTTTCCCCTCCTGCTTCTTGTCTGTCCATACTGAGCTGGTGTTTACTTAATAATGGTTGAATTCCTTCTTCACAACTATCTCCATACTCCCCTCCAGTACAGAGTACAGTACTTCTCTGCCATGGTGGGAAACTGTGTGCTTCCAAAATTTGATGGATCACAACCACGAACCTCAGGACATGGCATCACCCCTCGTAAGGGTTGCTAGGAGTTTTACTTCAGCAACATCTGAAGGGATACGGGTACCATTACATGCATTTCCCCAGAAAAGTATTATTCCCTGTAAACCTAAGAATTAACCATTTTTCCAACTCTTTCTTTCAACTGGCATGTTCTAACTGCTTAGTCTTTCTCTATACAATTTGTGGCTGTGTATGTGGTTGCCCTGCACCTAATTTCATCCTGAAATATCCTTGTTTGAAAACACTTGTCTCTGTGTGCTGCTATAAAATATTGATTTCCTTCTGCTGGATGATCTGAAATGGCAAGCCACTGTGTGCCTGTCTCCCCAAATAATCATTCTGCCCCATTATTGCCAAACTCATTAGAATAGATGGAGCCTTTCCAGCTTACCAACTCTTGGATTGCTGTCTTTATTTGCTAGCAAGACTGCAGATATAACCTCAATTCCAGACTAGAAAATGCAGTGTGGTCCTGGCAGTGGTAAAGTGGAAACCATTGGACAGATGTTCCTCAGTATCGTGCTATCAAGCTGTTAATTAGCTCACAAGTAAAAACATTTAACAGGACACAAGAGGAGAGGGAGTCAGATCCATGACCCTGATATTCAGACAGCAATCTGTTTAATGGCACTTCTATTCAAAGAGATTTCAGTTATCCCAGGCTGATTGGTGTACACATGCACAAGCAGCCACACACAATTCAGGTTGGCTCCTTCTCCTTACAACAAGTGGATGTACTCTACAGAAAGACAAAGAAAGTCCTTTCTGAAGATGCAAATGCCGATGGTATTCTTCCTTCATTTAGTACCTTCCAGAAATGAAGCTTGTGGTTTTGCGACCCAACACATCAGGTGGCACCACGTTGGAGAAGACTGGCTTCAGTATCTGTCTTAAGGTATATTAATTGAATCATCTCTGAAATGGCCACATCTATCATCCAAAAATTCAAGGAAGTGAAGATGCCTCCTGAGTCTTGGAGAGTATTCCAGAACATATTGTACGAAGTAATGCATATTGTTTCAGAGACAGAGAGTCAAATTATTTTCTAATGGAAAGGACATTCTTCCAAATTCAAAACAGGTCCTAGCTAATAGTACAAACAGCATTTCGGCAAACTCTGCAAAAACTTACACATACATACCTTATGATTAGGTCATATATCAGGAATGGACATCTTATGGGATACAGGTGGCCCCAGCAGCAATTTTGTGGTTTTCCCCAGAGCACCTGCATTAGCGTGATCAAAATTCAAAAGCAAAAATGGCCGATTTCAGCTATTATTTTTTACTGGTGTATACGTTGGAATCTAACAAGGGATAAAACTGGTACTCTTCTTTTTAAATGCAATGTTCTCCCTCACAATTAAAAAAGAGCCAAATTTTCTCACTTCCCAAAGCCATTTTTATCACCAGCCATTTTCCATAGAGTTCCCCAGAGACTCAAACCAATAAATAATAATGGAACTGCATTCTCCAAGTCCAAATACAGGTGCATGTTCCAGCCTTAAACAGTGTTGGAAGACAATGGAATTTTCATTGTCAGGCTGCATCCTTTAGCAGTTAACATTTTCGCTTACCTCTAACAATTGACATGTCTGGTTCCAGCATAGTAAGCATATGAGGGGCAGAGTGCCTACAAAAATGGAGCTCAATAGACATTACTCCCAAAGAACAATGCATAAGCTCCGATTCAATCCATGCCTTCTCAGGAATTTATTTGGAATTCTCAGAACTTGAATTCACCATAACTCAGTGGAATTCACTGCTACATAGACATCACAGAATTTCACCATTCACCTCCTTGACCCATGTTGCTAACATCTGGAGGATAAATTTATCTTCTGCTTTCTGTGAGTGTGTTACATCGCTTACATTCATAGAAATCGGAATATAAGATATGTAGAGGAATTAGAAGAACAGTACAACCACCAATCTGTCTTTGTCTCCTATCCATCCATCCATCCATCCATCCTGCCTACCTGCTTGCCTGCTTGTCCTTCCTTCCTTCCTTCCTTCTTTCCTTCTTTCCTTCCTTCCTTCCT
>JANHFO010000500.1:148107-159362 GCA_032468095.1 Pareas carinatus
TCTCTTACATCCTTTTGTTTCGTCCTTCTTTTCTTTTCTCATTATTAAACTTCTTATTTTCTAACTTCTCTTACTTGCTCCTATATGTTGTTTATCTATCGTCGTCCTCCTCGCTTCCATTCTAGAATTTTTCTAATGACATAACAGTGCTGGGTATGTATAGGATTGCCATCATATTCATGCCTGTTTGCAAATACTGTGGGTACAATTAATGACATATATAATTTGCCAGCATAAGATCTCTGATTTGTTTGTTTGTTTGTTTGCTTATCGTATAGTGATGTTTCATCATCCAGGAGACTACATGCTAATACAAAGTAGTTATTTGGCTGCCTTAAGACTGCTAACCAATTCAATTTACATTCATGTGCTATCCATGGTGCAACATAAGGGGCAAGCTAGCTCCATACCAGAAAGACGAACAGCATCCTGCAGGGTCATCAGGTGCCCTCCACTGGAGCTGCCTCGCAAATGAGAAACCCATCCAGGAAGGTCCAGCACCAGCAAGGATCTGACCATCCTCATGAAGCACCAGCTCATCTTCCCACTAAAATGGTACCTATTTATCTACTCGCATTTAACATGCTTTCAAACTGCTAGATGGGTAGAAGCTGAGGATAGAGATGGGAGCTTTATCCTGTCATGCAGGACTAATTCTCAAACTGCCAGAGCAAAGACCTTCTCCTAGGTCATTAAGCTACTGAGTCATTTCACCTCTGAGAACTCGAGCTAAATGGAACGCTTTTAATCTGGTTTCCAACAATCCTTGCTTAATCTGTTTTGTATCTCCATGTTAACCTGATTTTGAACATTTAAATTTTGAAATAGAATATGAAATAAATCAATTCTAAGTCATCCAGGTAGAGTTGTCTGGAAGCTAAGTCATGGCAATTGGACTTCTTTCCTTGTTGGTTTGAAACATTTCTCTGCTTATCCAAGTAACTTCTTCAGTCTGAGCAAGTTAGTTAGGGGGTCCTGATATACAGTATGTCCTCCAGGGTCATTTCAATTGTCACCTAATCTGAAGAGGCTCATTAGGTGAGTAGGCAGAGACTTGTTAAGAGTTGTTGCTCCTAAATCCTTTCTCCTAGGGAGCAGCGACCTGCCTACCGACCTAAGAAACTTACTGATATTATGTATCATAAAATATACAAGTCCTGACATCTGTAGAGCAAAGTTTTTCAACTATAAACTCAGGCATTTTCAAATTCATCTGCAGTAATGGAATGATTCACAAAATAATTTGTGTTCAAACACCCGCTCCCACCCTCTGGAACGACCTCCCCCCAGAGATTCGCATTATCACAGACCTCCGTGCCTTCCGCCGTGCTATTAAGACCCATCTTTTTACCCTGGCCGGGTTGGCCTAATCCACTTTTTACCTTGCCAGAATACTTTAGTAATTTTAATCTTTTATCTCAATTAGGTTTTAAATCGGTTTTATATTGTGAGTCTAAATTGCCATTTCTAATTATAAATCCTTTAAATTTCTTTTAATGTGTTGTATATTAAAGTGTTGTAACTGTTTTTTATATTGCTGTGCACTGCCCTGGGTCCCTTCATGGAGAAGGGCGGTATAAAAATGTAAATAAACTAAACTAAACTAAGAAAAAGGAAAGGAAAGGAAAGGAAATAAAGAAAGGAATGGTGGGTGAGGAAAGAGAGAAACCAGAGGTATTAAACAGTAATGATTTTTCTTAGCAAGATAAAATGAAGATTTGTGTATATATATAGTATATGTATGATACTGAAGAGAATCTAAAAGTTACAACTGTAAATGATGTTTATTGTGAAATGAATATATTAATAAAAAAATGTAAACTGGAAAACCGGATAAAAGTTAGACCTTTTCATCCTGGCAATAATGATGATGGTGATGAAGATGATGGTCATCACCACAATTATGACGATTTTAGTGCTGCCAGAAGGATACTTCTGCATAGCTGTTCCTCCTCAAGGAATCCTTAAGCAATAAGAAGAGTCAAGAAACATCCAGCATAGCAAGTGGTATGGATGCTAAAACTAATGTGCTTCTAACTTTGGACATTTCAGTACAGCCACAGGCTTCTCTCACCTTTTTGCCCTCTGCAGCAGTTTTCCAATGCTTGAGCGTCCTCATTGCTACTCCAGCTTTTGGTTTCAAAGAAAAACTCGTAACTGCTCTGTTGGCAAAGCTGTCATCTAGTCCCACCTGAAGAATGAAGAGATGCCATGACAGGTTGGCTTCAGGAAGGAGGGAGAAAATTCCAGGACATGGGATGTGGAGGGAACTCCCATCTCACAGCTCTAGAGGATATGCTACTAAACTGGTTCCACAGCATTTCCTTGAGATCAGATAGTTGATTGACTGCACTTCTGAAAATAGTGACCTTGGAGCAATGAGGAGAGAGGGGCACAGTGTTTTGATGTCATAGTGTTCTTGTTTTTACGGGGAATGAATCAGGATTATTTCAGCATCAGAGCCACAGGATTCCTTCGTGCGGTAATCCAGATTAGGAAGAGAAAAGGTGACTCAGAGTACACATGAGAGTGGATGCAGCATACGATGGACCTCCTTGAATTAAATGCATCTTTTCCTGGGGCCGCACAACAGAACAAGCCCAAGGAAAGGTGCATCTCCTTGAAGGAGTTGCCAAAGCCCTTTTTTTGCCTTGGGAATCGAATCTTAACACACACCTTAAGAGAATTTGAAATTACAGGAGGAGGGAATGGACCATCCAAAGTGAAGCTCATACCAATGATGACTCATTCCATCATGGTATTGAGAAACGTTCCTCTATGATACTATTTCTATCGATTGTTCAATTGAAGCGTTTCCATCCTTTAAGCAAATGGTACACTGCCTTGGTTTCAACCACTTAACAGTAAATAGTAGGAAATGATTTGCATTGTATTCTTCTCTTAGGAAAAAGAGTCCATCTCTAAATATGTCAGAAAAGGAGATGTGTGTGTTGGTGTGCACACGAATGCATGTGGGGTTCATGTTTGAAAACAAAAACAACTCTTCAGTGTTTTTTAACCACTTCTGAGTGGTTAAATTCTAATTAATACTTGATAAATAATCTTGGATGTTTTTACAGCAAAGAAAACCTTTTTTTGAGACTGTAGGCCGTATCAACCATAAATATTCATTCATTCAATTTGCTAGGGTTACATTTTGCTCTAATTGTTAATCGACCCTGAACAGCTTGCTTAGCCTACCCTAAAATAACAAAAATAATCAATGCTCAAAATAATAGTAAAATTTTCCAGTGCTGAGAAACCTTATATTAATGTAGATTTTTACACAAGAGGAATCCCTGTCATACCATCTCCCCATCAAAATCTATATTTCCTGCATAGAAATGGCTGCCTTCTGAAAGGGGTTCAGGTCAAGAACGCTGAGTGAGCTCATTATCAACTGATCAGCTGCTGCCAAATTCCAATGGCCAAGCTGGGTCTGATTAGGGTATATGATCCTGTGGGATAGTGTTGAAGCAGTTGCTGCAAGGCTTAAGAAACCAGAATGTCTCACTCAGGAGAGTCCTCTTCATATTTCAAAGCAGGGATGATCATTCCAGAGGCAATATGTGACCCTCTGAGCTGTAAAGCCTTGGACAACCACACGAAGGCAGTAAGTGGTTATTTCTAATGGTTATCTGCATCTTCAGAGGTAACTAGGTATCCTTTGGGACTTGAACCCAAGATGATAAAATTTCAGTCTTAGGGTACAGTCCAATTTTTGAGGCCAACGCAAAAATCAGCCACGTTGAATTCAATAGGCTCAAGTTACTATTTATAGAATTGCAACTTTACTGGTATCTCTGCACAATGCACAAATCACAAAGAAACCAGCCACATTCAAGCTGAGCATGTTTTGCAAGAACAGATGTTATTTCCTTATAGTTCCTGTGAACCCCCTGTGCCAAAAATGGGCTTAGGTGAATAACCCATGTTTTAGGACATTTTTACTATTGGAAAATTTCAATTTCCATTTTTAATTTGGCTCTGAAATTATCTTTGGCTTGCTCTCCTTTCCCCCCCTCCTCATTGAGACCATTTTGAAATTAAAAGTATTGTCTCATTAAACTCATTTTGTTTTTCCTCAGGTGTGGTATATGGATGGGTATTACAAAGGCCGCCGTGTCCTTGAGTATCGTACCCTGAATGACTTCATCACAGGACAAAATTTTGTCCAGCACTTGCTGCCTCACCCTTGGGCAGGCACTGGCCATGTGGTTTTCAACGGGTCCCTCTACTACAACAAATATCAGAGCAACATTGTGGTGAAGTACCATTTCCGTTCACGGAGCATTGTTGTACAACGCAGCCTCAACACAGCTGGCTACAACAACACATTCCCATATTCCTGGGGTGGTTTCTCTGACATCGACTTCATGGTGGATGAGAATGGGCTCTGGGCAGTTTATACCACCAACCAAAATGCTGGCAACATTGTGGTGAGCAGGATGGACCCCATGACATTGGAGATATTACGCACCTGGGACACTGGCTACCCCAAGCGGAGTGCAGGAGAATCCTTCATGATTTGTGGGACCCTCTATGTGACAAATTCACACCTGGCTGGGGCAAAAATCTATTTTGCTTACTACACAAACACTTCTAGCTATGAGTACACAGATATTCCCTTCCACAATCAATATTCCCACATATCCATGTTGGACTACAATCCTAGGGAGAGGGTTCTCTACACCTGGAACAATGGCCACCAGGTCATCTACAATGTGACTCTCTTCCATGTTATCAAGACTTCAGGGGAATTATAATACTGTGATTGAAGAGACCTGAACAATCTCGGTGGTCATTTTGTTCATTTTCTCTGTTATCTTAGGGAGTGGGGGGGTACTGCCAGCAAATTTTGGCCTAGGAAAACTTGGTGGCCTGGGAAAACTTTCTTTCTTTCTTTCTTTCTTTCTTTTTCTTTTCACTTTTTCTCTCTCCTGTGGTTGATGATGCATGGATCTGATTTGGGGTTCTTTGGGTGGGGAGGGCTTTTTTAATTTTATTCTTGGATTGATTTTATTTTACTTATTTACCAGTGACAAATAAAGACAGTCACATTGAGATTGGAGGAGTTTGGGCCTTTCTTGGTTCAAATGAGTAACTTGCCTCAAGAGAAATCTTTAGCCTTATACCTGGAATGTGGTGATTGGCTTTTCATGAAGAAACTCTGAAACCTCACCAAGCAACAACAGAATACATTGTGTCTTTGAAGCAGGTTCATCCTCTATAACATTTCCTCATATTGCTGAAGTTGATTTTACTATCTACTAATTCTCATAGCCAATTGCTTGTCCTTCTTTTCTCCAAAGAGAACATTTCAATAAAATTCTTCAGTGAGGTCCCTTCACTTATCTTAGTTATGAGGGGACTGAGGGGTATACTCTAATGTCCTTCTTTCATCACAGCAGTCTGCAGCCTCCTGACATCTCGCCCTTCAGTTAAAAATATAAGGAAAGAAACCATGGAAAAACTCTTATTGAGGCTTTTTACATCAAGAGGTAGGAGCCAGCAGGAAGCTTTAGAGCAAGGGAGAGAGATGTATTGGGGAAAAACAACATTCGCTTTTTCCGTTGTCTCATAGAAATACAATTCCCAACTCCCATTTCTGATCAAAATACATTGGAATATGAGTGCTATTCGTGAGCAACAGTCAGAAATGCCTGGTTTGGTGTGTTGATGCAAAAAAATAAAAAAAACTATTTACAAAAAAAGAAGTGCCTTGTTTGGGGGGCCGGAACAGTATTGAAAAATTAGGTATTCGAATTTTGATGTAACAAAGAACTTGTGGAACAGGACATGAATACATTCATTCATTTCCTCTTGTCACTGTTCAACAGTCCAAAAAGTATGCTATACCTTGATTGATGACAAGCATATAACTCTACTGCAGGTGAGGAAGGAGGATGGAACGGATCAGAGAACAAGACAAAAAGCAAGATGTTAACAAGCAATGTATATATGGGAAGGGAATATAATGTTTGCTTTGCCAGCAAATAGTTGCAGGTTTAATCTCTGGCATCTCCTATTAAATAACATTGAAGTACCACAGAGAGACCTCAGTAGTTGCCAGTCAGAAGAGGGCTCACCAAGGAGACATAAGAAATGCAGATTCTCCCTCCCTTTCTTCTCTCTCATTTTTTCCCCATGCTTTCATGCGTCAGCTGAAACAGAATCTCCCGGTAAACTATGGACCAGCTTCAGAAGGAGAAGTTTCTGCCTGTTCAGATGATTCAAGAATAGTCAGTGCTTTTTTAAAAGTTAACAAGGCTTAGAAGGGAACAAAGGTCCTTATAGTCGGGGGACCACTTTTTTTGAAGAGGGACAATGGGATTCCTGAAGATGACATTTCTTCAGCATGCCTTCCCCCCTTGAACTCACTGGATAAACAAATTTCAGAAAAAGGCTATTTTGAGCTATCTTCATGACACCCATAATTACTTAGGTTGCTACATGTTGGACAAGCCTTCCAAATGGATCAGTCCATCAAGCACAGTGGCCCCCAACCTTTTGGGCACCTGGGATCGGTTCCATGGAGAAAGGTTTTTCTGCGGATCAGAGGAGACGTGGTTTTGCATGCTGCCTGCATCCTGCAAATGGGGCTTGGATTGTTTGCATGGTCTGGTTGCTGGCATGCGACGGATTGTGCCAGCCCACAGACCAGAGGTTGGGGACCCATGCTCTAGCATGCATTGCAAAACACGTAGACCAGGGAGATTTAGAAGTCTATAGATTCTCCTCTACCTTTGGAAAAGGCTTCTCTTACAGAGAGCTCAGCAATAGGTCAGGGTGACTGATCTGCTATAAATGTAAGCCACGATGTCTGACCAGGTTTAAGATGGCTTCTCGTGAAGCAGGCAGCCTTATAGTAAATTATTTGTACAATGTTATGCAGAGGCAAAGTCTGATTGGCAAAAGATCTTTAAAAAATTCAGAAGGAATTATATCTTGCATTGTAAGGAAACAAGCTTTACCCCGCCACAAAATAAAAGGGATGGAATTAATTCAGAAAGGTCAGATAGATCTTATGGATTTAGTGTCCCTTTCAGTTGCAGGGAGCTCCACTCTAGGACACATCCCTCAACCTTCCACTTTGTCCCAGCTAACAGTGTGAGATGACTCCTGGTGAGCAATTTAATAATACAGGGGAATAATTCCACTTATGAAGTTTGCTGTCATATTCAACACCCAACTTTACACTTTGTAAAAGGAGAACATTTCCAGTGCATGTTTGTGCTCATTCTGGTCAAGGCAATTAAATGATGACTTTGCTTAGTTGCAAAGCTATATTTTGTCATTGTTCCTCTTACGGTTTTCCTTCGTCTAACTCGGAGAAGCTATTTCTAGCTAAGTTATAGAAATAAGGCTTTGTTATGTTTACAAGAAACTCCTACAATTATCTAATTATACACCCTTCAGTTAAGTATCTGGTACCAGATGACTCATGTAAATTCTACTGTCTAGTAAATATTGAAATTTAAGACTACCTGCTGCCAGTTGAAGCATAAAAAACCCTATGAAAATCATCTGATATACTACAATTACACACAAATCACTCTAAGTATATATTTAACTAAGGAACCTTGCTCTGCCAACTTATTGATTCTTTTACTCTACAGGCTTACAAATCTTATCCGATTTACCCACAAATACATTCTTTTCTGTTTGAGGTAACTTGGCTCAATTATTCTAACTCTGCCTTATCTCTTTAACTGAATTAAGAAATTGAGAAGACTTATTCACTGTCAGCAGAGGGGCACAGCACAGCCAGATAAATGATGGATGCAGGAAAACAACAAGCATATTCTTCAAGGATGAGAGCTGTAGATGTTGCTAATTTTGCTAGACAAACTAGCAGCCTTCTAATAAGGTCACTAACATTGCTCTTGCACATGCCTGGAAGAGTGAATATTTGGTGCAGTCCAGCAGAACAGAATTCAATCCCTATTTCCCTCTTTTTCCTTGATGGTTTGCTCAAATAGTTCATCCATTGCTGTTCAGGTGAATGGCAACCAATACTGTGAATTTTCTTTGAAAGGAAACAGAATAGCTTAGTTGCTTCAAAAATGCGAATAATTCTGTTCTACTCTCGCCCAGGGAATTTTGCATGTTGGAAACAAATTAGGAATGTAGGAATGGTTTTTTTTAAAAAAATTATTTTCAAACAAACAAATACACATACATACATACATACAATACATACAATAACAATCAGAAAAGGTAGGTTTGTTATATCACACATAAAACAAATATTTACAAAGTTTGTAGGTAGCAAACAAATATAAGGGCACAACCCAGAATTAATCCAAATTATAAAGGGTATTTTACATCTCTTGAGAACAAAGTTTCCAACTTCTTCAAGGAGAATGTGTTCAAAAAAGGAGGAGATTTAACATCCACTTTCCTTTCAAATTCTCTAGTTGTATCTCTTTTTTACATCCTCTTTACCTTCTTTCTCTTCCCCCTATCCTTCTTCCCTTACTCCCCCCTCTTCTTTCTGGCTTCCTTATTACTAACTGTAAACCTTAACATTAACATTAATCCTATCCCTAGTCCTCATTCTAACACTAACCCTAAACTCTATTAACCCTAAACGCACTCTCCCTTACATTGTCCCTAACTCTAACCCTGCTCTTATCCCTAAAACTTTCCCTATTTCTATTCTAAACCTACTTCTATAAACTAAACTTAAACCTAACCCTTACTCCCTTATGTCTTACCTTTTCAGCCAGCTTACTTCATACCTTATCTCCCTTCCCTTCCAACTTCTCATCCCTTCTCTTTACTTTCTCAACTTTTCACCTTCCTTCTCTCTCTTTCTCATTCTTTCTTCCTTCTTTCTCTTCTTTTCCTCTACCTCTCTACACAACCCTCCCTTCTTACACCTTCCAAGTCTTACTCATTTACTTTCCCCTTTCTCCATCTCTTTCATATCTATTTTACTCCAACTACTTTCCTAACTCCTACCTTCTGGATTATACCAATCCCTTGTCTTCACTTCCCTTCTCTCTTCCCTCCTCTTCCCCTTCTTCCTCTACCTCCTGGTGGTGGTTCTTCTTCTTCTTCTACACTGAACTTATTTCAGGAGTTGAAGAACTGAAGAACTTGCCGTTCCAAAGACATTGCTGACTGATGCCTCCCACCATTCATCATTTAGCTGTGCTAGAAACTAAAGTTTACCTACTGAAGTGGCTCTTTTCAATAATGTAATATTAATGATAGCTTTTAAAATACATCTAAAGGCAAAGAGACACACATAATTAGAAGACCCAATGTGGAAGCATACTCCAATCTATTTGAGATGCATACAGCCTCCTTCAAAAACTCAGATTAAAAGAGAATCAGTGTCTAATGTTTAGAGTGGAAACAGAGTGGACCTGCTGTTGACTAATAATGAGAAACTGATAAAGAAAATGTATAACTTTTTATTGTTTAGAAGAATGGAGGATGAGCAAGTAAAGGAAACAATGATTACATGGGCTAAAATTGTTGGTTCTATTGATATTGATAGATGGTATAGTTTATGTGAATTTGAGGATGACAAAAGCAGTAGCCTATAAATAAAATTGATATAAAATGTTTTATAGATGGCATATAGCACTATTAAAATTGTCCAAAATGTGTGAAGTGTATTGGTTGGAAACATGTGGAAGAGTCCTTTATCCTGTACTGGATAAACAATGAGCAAAATGATGGTGATGATGATGATGATGGTGGTGATGATGATGATGATGATGATGATGATGATGATATAAATAGTTACTACTGTTTTATTACTTTGTAAAGGGCATATTCATTTTTTTAATATTAGGGAGTGGTTATGAAGCACTTACACTTGACCCTTACTTAGCTACTAAAAAAGATTAAAAATAGAAATATTGTAAACAATGTGGGTTTTCAAATCTTACATCAGGAGATCACTTTGGAGTGGGTAAGCTGCAAAATGGAAGCCAGATAGAAGCAGAAGTTTCCATTCCATTAAAGATCATGATTTTGGACAATTGAGCAAACTTTATCCCTCTTCAAATGCTGGAAATTCAGAAAGCAGAATAAATGTATTGTGTGAAGATGTCATTGTTGAACCTCACTCTCATCTTATGATGTTTAGGACAAAATTTCATCAATGGTATCTAAGATGCAAGAAGGAAAAGAAGGAAAAGAAATGCCTAGCTAGATCAAACAGGAAAAGAAAGAAAGCATTTTAAACCTTCTACCAGGAAAAATCTCAAGGAGCTGGAAACCTTCAAGAAAAAAAGGAAGAAAAACCTGTATTGTGTAGAGGGTCATCGCTCATGCAATTATAACTGTAGCAACTGGAATCATAAAGCATTCGAATCTCACCTTGCAAAACCAGATTGGTTGTAGATCTAAAAAAAAATTTCTACAAAAGTTAAGTTTCCCAACTGGGCAAAACTTGCTCTACTACAAGGTGACAAAAGTACATCTTGCTTTTTTTTTTAATTATATGTTGCATTAATTTGAAAGGACAACCGTTTTTTTGCCATTATTTTCAGACTCAGCTTGTTTGAAGACACACACAACCCATGACACCTCAATTACTTTAACAGAGGGGAACCAATTCTCAACAGTTCCTATTACCATGCCAATGGTGAGGCATGACAGAAGTTGTAGTGCTTTATCAGGATCATTTTGTTCAGTCCTACATATAAGTCACATTCATATGACTGCCCAACACAAAGGTTGTGTTTCTGGTTGAATTACAATAAAACAATAATCAAAGCTATCAAAAGCAAACTAAACAATACCAATTAGAAACAATTAATTGACAGTTGGAGACTTCCATTTATTGCATGGCACCAATTAGGAGATTTAGTTACTTTAATTCAAAGTCCCAAAGAAAGAGCCAGGTTTTCACTGGCTTATTGAAGGCTTATCATGTATTTGTGTTCAACTATGCCGTAGCTCTCTCTATGTTGTCTTATAGCACAAGGGAAGAATTCCACGCAGATATTAATAAGCAAGGGTGAATGTGGACAACTGGACATCCTTGCCTAGTTCCCCTAAAATGGAAAAATAGGAGAAAATATATAATTAACTTTCACTTCAGATGTTTAGTTTAGTTTAGTTTAGTTTAGTTTATTTACATTTTTATACCGCCCCTCTCCCCGAAGGGACCCAGGGCTGTGCACAGCCATATAAAAAACAATTACAGCACTCCAACACACAACACATTAAAAACAATTTAAAAGATTATAATAAGAAATGGCAATTTAGACTCACAATATAAAACCAAT
>JANHFO010000500.1:198057-208119 GCA_032468095.1 Pareas carinatus
GAGAGAGAGAGAGAGAGAGAGAGAGAGAGAGAGAGAGAGAGAGAGAGAGAGAGAGAGAGAGAGAGAGAGAGAGATGGTGGTTTCTGAACAGTGGAAGATGTTACCTCCAGATCCATCAGCTTTCATTTTTGCAGGAGTCAAGCTGGCTTTTTTTGATTGGCTTAGATTTCATTGTCTTTATCAGAAGGAGAGGATAGGATAAGATAAGGTGGAGTGGGGTGGGGTGAGGAGAGGAGAGGAGGAGAGGAAAGGAGAGGGGAAGGGAAGAGAAGGGAAGAGACCTTAATTGTCATTTTTTTAGTATGAGCACACCGGTATGCATTAAAAATGAAATTCTATTGCCTGGAAGTAGTAAGAGTAATATCAATAATAAAATAAAATAAGAAGAAAATATAATTTCAGTGGTGATGGTGATAATCGTGATGATAATGGTAATGCATGATGTGGCTCCACACACTTTTACAGACTCACTTGCCCCATACATGTTAAAAGTTTGGTCCCTTCAACACCAAGTTGCTTCCTATTCCTGGTTTAGGAAATAAAGAGACTCTTATGGAATCTCAGACTAATTGGAATTTGTTATTGGAACTGCAAATCCAGTTTCACATTTAGTGTACTAAATTCATACACTAAAAATTTGACCCAGCCTCATAAAACAGATATCCTTTTGTCTGAAGTATTCCTCATTTCTGGATTCATTTTTTACTTCTGCTAATACAATTTAGTAGTACTGGGAAAGGCCAGCAGGTTGAAATGCCATTAGAAAAACAACTATTGAATTTTTCTATTTTACCCATGTACATTATAGTGATGATACTTTGTAAATTCAATTCTGCTGTGGTCAAAGTTATGTATGGCAATTTCATCCCTATCACCCTTTCATTCCGGGCATGCATTCTATCATTCTTGAGCAAACAGATTTGCATCAAAACCTGAATTTGTTTCAAGTCTGAATGTGTAGTCATGCAATAGCAATTTGCAACAGTTCTCTGTTGAGATTAGAATCTCAGATGATGTGCCATGAACGTTTTCACACATATTGATGTTGAATACATTGATTTCATAAGATACTGGATGGGCGCTTCATGAATACAAGTGAAGGTTCCTAGTGAAATCTTCTGGAAAACAGTCTTTTGCACAGCAGTAGGCCACTTTGCAATATGCAGATAAATAAATTCTCCTCCTATTCCTTAAGGCATTTTATATCACCTCAAAGTTTTATTCAAATGTAGGAGAGAGAGAGCGTGAGAGAGAGTGAGAGAGAGAAAAACCTCTGGTATGAGTTGCACATGCCCAGAATTCTTTTGCAGTGTTTCCAGTAGTTAGCTGGTACATATTCACGACGCTTTTCTGACAACTAAAACTGCTGTACAATGATATACAGCACATGGTTTGCATGGTCTGCATGCAAAAGACCTCAGGTTCATTTCTGGTATTTCCAATGAAGATTGGAGGGAAACAAACTCCTTTCCAAACTCTAGAAAGTTATTGCCAGTCTCAGTGATACTTAGTTCAGTGACCAGGAGTTTCCCAAAGTATACAAAATGTGATTTAGCACCCTCATAGAAAAAGGGGCAAGCTACCCAACATTTTATGTTCATGTTTTGTAAACATGGGCTACAAGTCAGTTGACTGTGCCATCTGGATGACTAGGAGTCTCCTGTATGCATTGTCATATTGAACCTTGAAGAATTGGATATTCAGATTAATAACCTATATATTCAAAAGTTTAAGTTCTTCTTTCCAATTTCCAAATTTTAGGATCAACAATCTATCCTTACCCTCACGCTGAAATCTGAACTGACTTTTACATTTGTGGTTTTTCTCTTTCTGTTCACACAAACACACACACACACACACACTTTTATTCTCATATCAGCTATAGTTCTGACTCCTTGCCTTAAAAACAAAATCATAAGTAAGTAAATCATATGGAATCACTATTGGTAAAGGAATCTACTTTAAATTAGGAAGAAATACAATTATAATTAGTCATTATTTCTAACCAGTGAAGCATAAATGTTCTATGGCCTTATGGATACATGGAGGCAGAATATATGCAACAAAGTCTGACAGCCAGATGTTCGAAGCAATAGATGGGGTTGAGCCAAGAGGATTGTCCACTGCCTTCTATTAACTTACAAGTTTTTATATTAAATAATTGAATGTGGAAGGGAATGCCAAGCTAGTTGGATTTCAGTCTAATTCAATCAGTAAACTCTTCAGGTCTCAGTTGAATCACCATTGCCAGCTGTGTTCCATTAGACTGGCAATCCTTCCAGAAGTTGTTGGATCACTACAGCTCTCATCATCTAGTCACTGGTTCTGAAAATTGATGGGAGTTGGAATCCAACAAAGATATGGAGAGCCATTGATTGAATGCACTACCATTAAAAGCAATACATGTTCCTTTAGGACTGTGATCCACCACTAGTTTTAAGAGATCCAAAATTCACAAAAGGAGACCAATTAACCAATCCTTTTTGCATTTTTCAGACAGCTCCATCTCCACTACCTGAGATAGACCATCAAAGCTAGCTAACTGTATGTATGAGTTGCAACCAAATCTTGCTCACAGTCCAACCATATCCCTCTGCTGTATATTTTTGTCTTTTAATTGGCAACATGGAGCCAGATAATATCCCAATAGGATGAGCTCAAGAACATCAAACAGCTGATTCCCGTGGTAGACACTTCTTACATTTTGCTTTAACATTTGAGATGGTTCACACTTCTTATAGAATTTCAAGACTGAAGGTAAATCTCAAATGTTTTATAATATGTACAAATTCTCTTTCTTGATCTCTCCTTTTTCCATATTTCCTTATTGGCAAATATTGGATGAAAATTTGGGAGCTCTAATGAGATCAGTGTAATAGAATTCTGATAGAAGAGTTTATAAGAAGGTTACCATAGAAACTAGAAAAGGAACAGATAAAACCAATACTTTAATAGGTAGTCTGATTCAGTGGGGATCTGCTTGTTCCAGGTAGCTTCAGTCATGGCATAGAGCTGTCTCATTTTGCCAGAGTTCATGACTTCACAAAGAAATATAGGAAGCTGCTTCTTCATTCCAGGATACATACATTTTGTAATAATGTCCCAAATAAGAGAGCATTGCCTAACATATATGTTTTAGTGGATCCTGCACTGCACAGTAGTTCAGACTAGATGTGTTTAAAATCCCTTCCAACGTTGATGGTATATTATGATTTTCTTTTCTCCGTGGCTCTTAAAGGACATTAAGTAAGCACTACATTAAAGTTCTACACAATCTGAATTCTGCCACCTGGCAAATGGTAACATAAGCATATTTTATCTTGCTTTGCAAGGAAAAAAATGGGGGAAATTATTTCTTTTTAAAGCAACAGAGAAGGAAATTGCATCCAGTATCAAGTTCTGAAAGTTTCTCTGCTAATGTTTTGGAGAGAGAGGGAGGGAGAAAGGAAAGAACATCTTGGAATCATTTACCTATTAATGAAAATATGGAAACTAAATATTATGATACCAGTGCATTTATATTCCAGCTTTAGGGGAATTCATATTACGACATCAACACCATCTTTCTCTGTAACTTGCTTAAGCCAGAAGTGGGAAATCTTCCATCAACTTTTTTTATTACTTATCAGAGTTACCATTAGGGGAAATGGGAGCTGTACTCCAATCCTACTTGGAAGACCACATCTCTAATTAAAGCAGGATTTCGACAGTGACTTCATGCATTTCTCTTCTGAATTAATGTTGGAGGGGAAGTATAGACCAAATCCCATACTAACAGTAGAAGCAGTCTCTTCTGACAGCAGGTTCTTCTCCTATACATTTGAAGTAGAAATCTCCAAGTGCATTGATATGAAAATGGGGCAGAATATTCATCCTCTAGAACAGAGGTCCCCAATACCTGGTCCGTGAACCACCACCGGTCCATGGCATGCCAGCAACCAGGCCCTGCAAACAAGCCAAGCCCCATTCAGGAGATGCAGGCAACACACAAAACCACGTCCTCTCCAGTCACAGAAAGACCTTTCTCCATGGAACTGGTCCCTGGTGCCCAAAAGTTTGGGGCCCACTGCTCTAGAAAAGGTGTACAATAGCTGTAAATAAAGCTTGGAGATATGCAATAAGCAATAGGCTTCCATGGAAAAACACTAATGATTTCTTGCAGGAGACTTAATCCTTTCTATCTGCTACCTATTCATCCTTAGCTCTTGATAGAGGGAGAAGATTGGTAGATAAGTTGTCATTCCAGAAGCACTCAAAAATAGTGCTTTCTGGATCTGAAAACTGAAATCAAAATCCATTTATTACTGCTTGAAAGATGACGTGGAGCAGGCTAAGTTAGTAGTATATCAGCTGCTGTACCAATTTCATGAATAAAGAAGGGTTATTATTTGCTTCAGACATTTTCTGGGGCATGTTCAATGTGTATTCAGCTGCCATTAATATTATCAACACGTTGGCATCGGTCCCAAGGAATATTTTTTATTGCACATGAATAATAGAAATCAATTCTTTTCTAGTTCATGTTTATAGAGTATGCAAGGTGCTCTGTTCATGGAAGAAGTTGACCAGAAGGAGAATCAAAGTATCTACCATCAACCTACTATTTCATTGTTAGAGGGCCATATCCAATTGCACTGTCAACTAACCAGCCCTCTTGCTCACAAAGGGAGAGTAGGGGGCAAATAAAAGTAAGATTGTGTCCTCCCTTTCTCTATCCCCCTGCCTTTTCCTTGTTTGAGATATTGATAATCTAATGTTAATTCTGCCTTTCTTCTCGGGCATCTAGACATAAAGCATGTGCTCTTGAACTGTCCTTCTTGTAGAGGTAGCTAGTTAAACAACAAGCTTTGCCTATGTCTATATTTCCTTTAGAGAAATCTCTCTTCTGCAATGGCTTCTTTAATCCTTGCTCATGTCATATTTTTCAATTTGAGGAGCTCATGTACACACAGGATATTTCAACCTCCAACTTGTGCAGAAACTTCAGGAATCATTATTACCAAAATATTAAAGCATCTTAAAATTCATCAACAATGTAATCCTGAATCCGTTTTCTCAGACAGAAACTCTGCTGGGTTTCACTTGAATGCCACTCACTCTCCCAGGAAAGCGCTAGACAGGAATGCAATTTCACTGTATAAAATGACTATAACTGAAAACTCCCTATGGTGAGGAAACATGCTTAGTTTTGATTTTTTTGGTGACCGTCTGCCCTGGAGCACTTAGCATTCAGAAAAGTGGTGTCTGTTTGCAAAGGGGCATCAGGGAAGTTGGGTCAATTCTGCTAGCATGTGTGGCTATAATAATCTTTTGAAGCTTCCTCCGTTAGCAAGGTCTTCCTTCTCTACACACCCCCAGCAGATGCCTCCTTGCCTGTGAAACCACACTCAAATTCTATTCTTTAGAAGTTCACGTGGATTCTCTTATCAGTGTCTACTAGCTATTCAAGACCATTGACAAAACATCTTTAACAAAATAAAAGAAAAAAAACCCTCAGGTGACTTTATTAACTTTAAAAGTTTCTGCGCTATAATCCATGTATAAATTGGTTTTGAGGACCACTTCCCTATATGCAGAAATGTTAGACAGCAAGTAGCAATCTACTTCAGCCCTCTATTCAAGGCTACACGTTGGTCTAGATGACTTCAGGCTTCCTTTCAACTGGAAATCTGGGGACTGCACTCAGGATCCCAATCCCTAATGATGTTCAACTGCTGCTTTCCACAGAATTGCTCATATCACCAAATGCATTGCCAAGTCTGCCAAGGTAATATTTGTGCCAGGTCACTGTGCCCACCAAAAGGCCCCCAAGAGCTTTCTGTCACAAGGATCAGCAGGTGCTGAAAATGTCATGTTGGAAGGACACCTTTTTTCACAGAGTCTCTCTCTCTCTCTCCTTTCTTCCTTCTTTCTAAGTCTTGGAGCAAATTGCCACTTTCAATTGCTCCAGTGGAACAAAGCCAAGGAAGATCACTGCAGGACTCTCATTATGCACCACTTCTTCAAGCAGGGAATAAGATGGGTCAGATCTTATAATTCATCACATGATGGTCCTTACTTTTAGGGGAAGCATCAGAATAAGGTCTTTCCTGTGACCCACAATTTGTACAATAAACTGTCCAGGAAATCATAATTTATTGTAAGAGATTTGGGTTCAGTGGCATGAAGAAAAATATTGATGATATCCTTAGATTGTTACCATGGCTTCCTATACTATTTTCCCATCTGTTGAATACTACCCACAATCTTCTTTCTTCCATATCCATCCATTGCTCCCAAATATTATTGTACTGCTATCTTCATTCCCTAGAAATTATCTTGTTCTCCAAGAAAGATTCCTATCCTTCTCACTCCCCTTCTGGTTAGAACTTCTTCCAGTTTTTCACTTCCTTCAAACTAAATCACTAGCTCAAGAGCAACCCTGAATATGAGACTGGGGAAAAGAGTTTCAGGCACAACTTTCAAATATTGAGGTCCTATGAGAATGGATGAAAGGTTTGTTCAAATAGCACTTTTATGCAAAGAGTTATAACCTGTTGGCATATACATCTGGTCCCCTGGACTTGTGCCCTGTTTCTAAAACTTCCATGTTAATCCAAAAATTTCCATTCCAAAAATTCATCTTTTAAAAAAAGAACCACAGTTCTTATCTAGAGAACGGGTATTTTAAAAAGAGAGGAAGATTAGAAGAATTAGAATGAGAATGAGAATGAGAATGAGAATGAGAATGAGAATGAGAATGAGAATGAGAATGAGAATGAGAATGAGAATTAGATTGCAATCATAAGGTTATATGGCAAACAATGATTACAGTCGTAAGATACATTCATAATCATGAAGTACATTCATCATGTCATGTATGTATTATGTGCAATCATAATCATGAAGTACATTCATTGTGTCATCATGTTATAAAGTACAATCATCATTTCACAAAACATTTCATCATGTCACATGCCAAAACATTTGTGACAAACCATGTCACAAGACACATTCATCATGCCATAATTTTTTTTAACATTTTTGGTTTGGAACAGTCTATATTATATGTATAACTAGCTGCTGTTACTCATGTTCCACTATGGGGATTACCCAGAGCATTGAATGTTGGGTAAGAAAATAGAAGCATGTAATTTGTGAACACATTTTAGTGTGATATTACTTCCTGCCTAAGACAGAGAGAGAGAGAGTGAGAGAATGAGAGAGAGAGAAAGAAAGACACACACACAGAATGAGAGAGGGGGAAGTGTGTGAGAGAGACAGAGAGCTGTGGGGGGAGGCTAAAATGGAGGCTGAGAAAAGGCTAGGAGAGGCCTGGATGCAGCTGCCACCCGCGGTAGCCATTTCAAATGGGCTGGACATTGGAAGCCTAGAAAACCTCCAAGGTACTCTCCAGCTGTATTTGGATTCAGGATTCTAGAAAGAGAGAAACAAAGAGGCAGATACACACACAGAGAGAGAAAGAAAGATACACAGAGACACACACAGAGAATGCGAGAGAGGTGGAGGAAGAGAGAGAGAATGAGAGAGAGGGTTACAGGGAGGGAGGGAGGGAGGGAGGAAGAGAGAGACAGAGAGATTGGGGGAGGCTAAAATGGAGGCTGGGAAAAGGCTGGGAGAGGCCGGGGCTGCAGCTGCCACCCATGGTGGCCATTTCAAATGGGTTGGATGCTCGAGTCATGTGGCAGGCGCCGCGCGACAGTCTGTTCTCCTGCGGCAGACCGGCTCTGGGCATCACGCGGTAGGCCGCTGAACCTGCCACTGCTGTTCGGAGACCACTACCGCCATTCACCAAACCTGCTGCCGTCATTCTCTCAGAGAGCACTGCTGCCACCATTCACTCGGAGAGCGCTGCCACCGTTTCTCAGCTGCATTCTTGAAAAGCTGGTCAAAGACATAGTATAGGAAACCAACGCTAGCTAGATTTGTCAAGGGAAAGTTTTGGAATTTTTTATCTGGAGCAAAGATTTTTCACCAACCCCCTTCCTGGAGTGGCTTAGAGGCAACGCTTATTACTTATCCGAGATGGGCATGTTTATTAGACTTTTCTGATTGTGGTCCAGAAATGCATACAAGACTAAGCAGGGTCGCAGTGGTAGGATTGGGGGTAGCGGGGAAGAGTGTGCAAGCTATCCTCATCTGGGCCCTTACTTACCTGCACTGCTGCTCCTTGCCTTACTGCTCCTTGCCCTGCGATGATTCTTGCTGAAACTGCTGATGCGTTTGAATTCTGGACAATCAGGATGACATGAGAGGCATGCCCCTTTCCACTGCCTCCTCGGATTGGCCCAGTATGGGCCTGGGCATGGCATGACCAAGCAAGGAGAACAGGCTGCGAAGGCCCTCCAGGAAACAAACAATATTTTGTCCAATCACAACTCCCTACCCAAAAATTTGAAATAACTTGCGTAAAAAATAATATTTTAAAAAAATTGTTTCTTAGTGAGTGCCTAGATGCCAAACTGAACAGATCTACCAAATTTCAGGTTTGTAGCTTGTATAGTTTTAGAGATCTCGTGATGAGTCAGTCAGTGAGTAAGTTATATTTCACATATCTATATATATAGATAGATATATGTGTATCTGGGTCTGAGTCTGAGTCTGAGTGTGTTTGGGACAGTCTATATTTGTACAGTCATAGAATACTAAATAGAGAAGGGAATATATATTTTTCTTTGGGGCATTTTGTATACCCCCAAGCCCACCTCTTCACATCTTTAGTCACTGCCTGTTAGTCTCCCAGATATTTTCTTTCACCCTTCCTCTTTAATGTTGTGGTGGGGTGAGGGGATGGAATGTCTTCAGGAAAGCAGGGTATTGAGATTTTAGATGAACTATCACTTCTGCTGATGCTGCAAAGGAGTGTATGACTAATAAATCAAATTTGATTCAATTTTTAGTGCCAATAATCCAATATCATTTACATAAGTGGTATAATATGCATAATGCATTCTTCGTCTCCCTGTGAGCGTTCAAAATCCAAGAGGTTGGACGTGAGGGTCCGAAGTTGCAGTAAATCAACATAGACTAAGTACGACATTGCTAATTTTTTTAGCACCAAACAACACATATATGCAAATTAAGCCCATAATTACAATCTGCATTGACATGCATAGTTCACCCAAAACTCCCCACAATTTTAGATTTGAATCCTGTCTTTCTGTCTTTCTATCAAGTAAGAACTTTAGCCTAGTGAAATGATGGCAACTAGACAACCTTAGCTATCTAAAAAAAAGCTAGATAAGATCAGCTTAGTAATTGGATGGGAGCCTACCAAGAAATCTCAGGGCTCTAAACAAGACTAGACTACCAAAACTGAATTTTAGAAGGTGGCAGTGGCAAACCACATTTACTCTGTTACAAGAAAACTTCATGAATATGTACCTCAAGTCTCCATAATTGGGACTCAACTTGAAGGAGGTTTTTCCTGCATATTTAACCTGGGGAGATGCTATGGGAATTGTAAATTGCTCCCTTGGACAATCATATTATTAACTGCAGAACTAGCAGAGAAAACACTATTGTCTTCTTTCCTCCTATGTAGACCCAGGAGATGCAAAGAAGCAGCAACAACATTTAGACTAAAGCACTTCATAGTGCTTTAACAGAATAACAGAGTTGGATGGGACCTTAGAGCTCTTCTAGTCCAACCCCTTCCTATGCCATTTCAGACAAATGGTTGTGCAATCTCTTCTTAAAAACTTCCAATGTTGGAACATTCACACCTTCTAGAGGCAAGTTGTTTACAGCACTCCCTGAGCAGTTTACAGGGTCAGCATATTGCCCCTAACAATCTGGGTCCTCGTTATACTGATCTCAGAAGAATGGAAGGCAGAGTCAACCATGAGTCAGTCAGGATCGAATTCCTGGCAGTGGATAGAATTAGCCTGCAATACTGCATTCTAACCACTGCACTACCAGGTCTGCAATTCATTATCAGAGATGCATGGTTGCACTGTGGCTATAGATGATGGTGTGAACACATAAGGATTCTCCAGGTTATTTCTATCTTCTGCCCTACAACCTACATTTTCCTTCCTCCCTCCCTCCCTCCCTCCCTCC
>JANHFO010000500.1:208219-218826 GCA_032468095.1 Pareas carinatus
CCAATTTCATATTATAGGTAAAACTAAATTAGAGGCAATGCTTGCTGCTCCATGGAAAATAGCTATATCAACTTATCTAACTGGTATGTCAGAATAATCAAGACGGCTTTTTGAAAATACATCCTATATAGGTATTTATGGTGATTCTCAATTATCCAGGTCATGGTTGTCCCAAAAGTGCTTTCCCAAGACAACTGGACTTTTTTCCCCCTTGAAATTGTTTCATTTGAAACATTTTCAAAGAAAAAAAAACCCAGAAAAGTCCAAAGCATCTTTGGGATTCCATATGGGCCCTTTTTCATTCTATCCAGATGTTTAGTAAAATGAAACCATTCTCATTTAGAGAATTAGGCCAATTACAAGGTCTCTACAGGAGTGAATTGGATATTTACTAAGAAAATGGGCAAATAATCAAACTGCATCAAATTTTCTTGCAGTACTTGTGACAGGGCTAAAAGAGGACCCTGACAATACAAAATTAAGAATACCTCAGGGATCATGTAGCATTTAGGAACTGGATGTAATGCAAAATTGTATTCTAATGCTATAAGAGATCCTTCCAACAGTCCTACTTGCAGCTCTGGCACTACCATAAATGATCAAATAAACAATTATGCATTTTTGTTCAGTTTTTCGGTGATTATAAAGAAGTAAAACTGCACCGTTCTTTCCAAGCAACAGTAATGCAAAATGCCAACCCTAGCTTGGTGAACAGCTCTACTGTGAAGAAGCGAGACCGCTGGCATCTTTATGGGCTCCAAGGTCTGCCAGTAAAGACTTCAGAAGTTTGCCATTTTTATTCAGGTACTGCTCTAAATGACAGATAGTCACATGGCATGGTTCTTCCAAAAGGATGCCTGCTGGGCCACCAACCTCCCTGCCTTCTGTAATACCTCAGTGATCTCATGGGGATTGTTAGTGTATTTGGTTTCTTTCCAAGTATAGGTCCCTACATCAAAATTGTGTGTAAGCAAATCCAAATCAAAGACTATCTATCCAAAGAGATCCATCAAAATAAATTGAAAAAATACATATAATTGTCTTTGAAAACTGCACTTGCTTCTTGAATGGAATGAGCATGCAGGAAGAATTATGCTGGTCTATTGGTCAACAGTGAAGTGCCTAAGATTTCTGTGCAGAGAAATAGTAAAGAGGAATACCTTCTGCCTCCATGAATTTCAATGAGTCATTTGCCATTTTAAAAGAATTAAGAAGGTCAAGAAAACCAGAAATCCCAAGTTAAAAGGAAAAAAAATAGTGTTTTATTAACTACCACACTGTTATAATACACTTTAAACGTACAATAAGGTAGCCTTTAAATTTGAGGTGGTTTGAACAAATGAACAGATTTCCAAATGTTTGTAAATAGTGAACTGATGCAATTATTGTACTTTGTTTTTTGTAAAACGGGTAGAGCACTTACAGACTTGGCTATGCAAATTAAGAGTGTACATTTTTTTATATTTGAAAATATAAACAGTAATTAAAAAATAAAAAAACAGCTTAATAAAAAACATATATGTTTATCAGTTAAATGTACTGGATACATACAATTTAAGGGAAGCATAAAAGAAAAGGTGGATATTTAAATGCAGCTCAACTAACCAAAGCTTGGCAGAAAAAAGCATTGTAAAACCCTTATTCCACTATTACTAATATTAATATGGACTATTGCCCCTATGGAAATGATTTGCTATTATTTGCATTTGTATATGTGTGTCTGTGTCTGAGTGCTTATGTATCTTTCTTTACTGATAATTTACATGATGGCTTTTAAGGCCCTGGCAGACAGATGTATTTGGAGACAAGGTTAGATAAAAATTGCAATTGACATGGATACCCTTAATTTTTGGTCCTCCAATATTCAAGAAAAGGGTAACTTTATTTTTCTTTCATCACCCAAAATGCAGCAACTTATTTTTTTATTTATTTAAGCCTTTGAATAATTTTAAACATCAGTTATATTGCCCAAATTAGTTACTTAAAGAATATTATTAACAAGACATTATTTTGGCAAAATTAAACTTTAAACATGGCTTTTCAACAGGATTTAAAAGGTGACTATCCCTAGAGCTCCATGTTAAAATGTAATTTTCAAAATTTTACAAGAGTAATGCTTAAAATATTGTACATAGTTGACCTAATTAAAATAATTAGCTTCAAAATGACAACTTGATGAGCTAAGTAAAGCCTATACAATGAAACATTTGCTTGGAAACTTGATTTGTCAGTTATGCATAATAAAAATTCCAGTCAAGAAAATTACAAAATTGCTTTTATCATAACATGATTTCTTTTCACCAATCAACTTTTATCTTACAATAGATAAATACCAACATGTTCTCATTTTTACACTAAACCACAAAGGATTGATGCATTTGATTAGACTACCATTTCCATTGTTAAATTTCTTTTTATACAAGTTGGTAAAATTTAATCTCTTCTAGATTCCAAAAGTACCTACAAAACTCATGCAATTTTACCATTTTAATATACTATGGAATATCATACAAAGTAAGGCATTTCAGTGTCATGTATAACCAAGTTACTGTCAATCCAAAAATTTTTGCACATCAATAAAAAGATATCTAAGAACTTAGGAACAATATTCTTCTCACTACTGTATAAAAATAACCACAATTAATAAGTATTTTGTGTATATTTATTCCATTGTCTCATTTCCGGAAACGGTAACAAGCTGTAAAGGTATTTCAGCATTGGTAAGAATATCTTGATTGCTGGTGCCAGATGTATTAACAGTCCCTATCCCTGAAACAGAACCTTGTTGAATATTAGCAAGGATAAGTGTTGTTCCGCCTGCAGTAATCAAAGTATCCTCTGGTGTTGCTTCAACCGAGGCAAGCATTGTACTGCTAGTGTGAATAGCTTTTTTATTTTGATGGGTTTTAATGTGTTTGGCAAGATGATCACTTCTCATGAAGCGCTTGGAACATTCAGGACAGACAAATTTCTTTTCACCTGTTCAACATATAAAAAAACAAGTTTCTTTCACACCAACGCAAACATAACCTTAACATAGCTGAAATTTGAAACTGACACACATATTATTTATCAATATTGCTCTTGATGTTTAGAAATCAATAGCAAAGATTAAATGACATTTTTAAAGACTCACCAGGGCTTTAATTTCCTACCCCACACGCCAAAAGAAATAAGTAAAAAAAAAAAGATTTGGTCACCTGTATGTGTTCTCCTGTGTCGCTGTAGCTCATCACTACGGGTAAACCTTTTCCCACAAAACATCCACGTACAAATAAATGGGCGCTCTCCAGAATGCCAACGAAGATGAGCTCTCAAATGTGATGTCTTTCCATAGACTTTCCCACACCCTGGTATGTGACAGATGTGTTGTTTCTTCTTTCCCAAATTGGTGCCTCTGTTAAAACATGCAATGAAACAAATGTTACTGCAAGCACTAACATCATCAAAACATGTTGCATATTATACTGAACTGTAACAAAAAGTATTCAAATACCTCAGCATATATGTATAGTGATCGAGGGCATTTAGCTCAGGAGCAGCATGAGCTGTCACCGCTGAATCTAATGCCACATCCTTCAATTTGTCACTTCCCCATTGGCACCGAAAGAGCAAGATGCACAGATTTCCAACAGATGCAGGTGCTCAATTTAATGATCATTCTCATTGTTGCCTCATTTATTTTAAGGACATTTCCTATACAATAAGTCAAGAAATACATACCTTCCACCACCTTCTTTACAATTAGGGCAAGTGCAAGCTACCCTTCGTAATCTTTTTCCTTCTTGATGTGGCTGGTCCCCTTCCTCATCCACCACCTGTACCCGCAAATGTGTCAAGTCGTTGGTATTCAATGTAGAGTCACCACCAAGCTGCCATTCCTCTGGATCAGGTTCCTCTTCTTTAATCCTAATATCTGAATGGGAAGGATATTACAGATCAACAGTAAGTCCCATTACACAGAAAGGAGAAAACTATAAAGGTCTTAAGCCTTGAAATGTTATGTTTATCCTATCCCACCAATCAATCCATTCCAATCTCTGAATGCCAGATGACAAATTATATACTTTTATTCATAGCTAGAAGAACTGCAATAGCTATTCTCTACTGAAAACCCACATCTAGCCTCAAATCACCTAACAATGCTTTTAAAAATACTATTAAAATGTTACAAACAAAAGCAACAATTTTTCTAGCTATAGAGAGTAAGAAAAAGTAACCTTTATTTTTCCAAAAGGGCTTCTCAATGAAACTATGTAAATGAATTCTGCTGAAACTAGTGAGAAGATTTTAAAAGGTGAAAATGATGTTTCAAGAATTCTTTAAAAAAAAAACCTTGCAAATTATTCTCTTGGGCTGGGAGCTTAACTGATGTGAAGTTGCCTAAACAGCTCAAGCAGATATTTGATAACAGGTAATGATCATGATAAAATGATATATAAAACCACATCCACAAATTGCAAAGATTGAGAAATTAAAACAAATAATTGATAGTTGTGAACCAGTACAATAACAATATATTTGCTGGAGAGATTCTTCAGCTACATGTATAAATGGGATGGCTGCGCCAATGCTCGAGTCAACCTTCAAATTTGTTGTATATATATACTTTCCATCATTGGATCAGCGCTAGCTGACCACAAGCATTTAACTGCCCTTCCCTCCGCATCTTCAGAGCTACAAGAAAAATCAGCACAATGCTTTTCAGTCTTGATGCAGAGTTGAGTGTTAGCTCTTCCATTTACTCTGGAATGGGAAACCTTAAGAAGCCTATATATGGAAGCAGCATTCTTCCCAGGCACAGCAAAGCCAGAGCAAGATGCACAGATTTCCGACAGATACAGGTACAGTTTAATGGTCACTCTCACTGTTGCCTCATTTATTTTAAGGAGAGAGAGATATATAATATTCTACAATGTCAAAGGAAGAAAAAAAAAATCCTTAAATGCCAAGGGCAAACTTTCAAAAGAAATAGACTCAATAACAATTAAATACAAAATTTCTCTAGGTATTCACATTTGTAGTACTGTTTTAGCATTTCAACTACTATTAGCCTATTTTTGTCTAATAATATCCACCTCTATATTCACCAGCAGTATCAAGGATATTTAATACACTTAATTTATCCTGACATTTAATAGCCTTAAGTTGCTGCAATACAACATATGTACCTATGAAACTATTGTTGAGGAAGGCTGACAATACAAATTCATAAAATGTTGCAAGGATAACTTCTAAAAACAAAAAAGATAATCTAATTGCCATTGATTTAAGTAACACACGTTAAATTATCGTGCTTGAACAAATTATATTTTTCAAGTAGATATTGAGCACACACACATATACAGAGACTGAGATTTTCCCACAAAACATTTTATAATTTGTCATTGGTATTAAAGATGTTAGTGTGTGTGTGTGTGTTTTCGTAGATTTTTACGAGTATAGGTGACTAGCAAGCCTAAAGCACCAGCCTGAAGATGGCAAGTGAGACCTTGCCGAAACGTCGCCAAGAGACTTTCCACTCTACATGGGAAAAGACCTGAGCACATCTGGACTTAACAAAGGAAGTGATGGAACAAAGGTTGCAGTGATCCTTTTTTTAACATTAAAAAATGTAGTAGATTCCCATACCTGAAACTTTTTACCATCCTGAGTGATTTTCCCAACTTCTGAATCAAAACGCTCTTCTTACTATCCTCATTGCTGATCTTCATCCTGCCTTTATTCCCTCCATTCCCAATCATTGTCATTAACCTGAGTCACCCTCCAAGGAAACAAATGACAAAACCTAAAAGATTTTACACACCATGGGCCTGGCAGAGTCAGGATTATGGGGCGAGGGGACTGTGCTACCAGTGCAGCTAAGGGTGTTTTAGGCCTGTCTCAATTGAAGGCTAAGAAGAGATGAAAACAACACTGGGGGACCGCAGCAAGGGGGAAAAAAAGATGTTATCAGGACATTTTGTATCATGATAAAGTGCAAGAGAGAAAACAGCCTGAGTACCTAGAAAGGCAATTATGGCAAAGAATGGAGGTGGACAAGGAAGCTCTGAACCTGACATTTTGTATTTGTGAAAGATAAAATCAGTCACGGTCTAAGCTTCAGTATTTTGTTAATATACACCCATATACTGCATTCATGTGCTCCTTTGACCACAGATCAACTAGAAAATGTCTTCTTATTCTACATGAATCACACCAGGAGTTGAAGAGGAACAGTAGTCATTATCTTAGTATTTCTGCCTGTATACTCAAATTAATAGCTAAGCTCTACTTAGAAATTATTTTTTTAATAATTCTAAGATTTTGGAATGATGGAATGAATCTGGAACAATGAAAAGCACTTCTAATAGATACCCTAACTTAAAATAAGTTTTGACTGAAATAGACCCCATTAGCTTCTGTTGCAAAAGCAACCAGGAGTCATGGGGCATAATAAATACTAAGTTTTTAAAAAACTTATTTGATAATAAATTTGGTTGCCTTTTAAGTGCATCAAAATTCTTTGTTACCCTTAAAACACCCTCCAGGTTCTCTTGCCCTCCACGAATAAAATAAAGCTCCTAATTCTTTGAAGACCGTAGGAAAATCCTAAGGCTGAAAAACTTTCACAGACTGATGAGACTTTGGGATTTATTTCTTCAGCCCCTTTGATTCAGTGGATCCATTACATCTTCAGGATGAAGAAATTTGTTCAGAGATTCACAACAGCCCAGAGAGAGATTTAAAATGCTAATTTAGGCATCCAGCCAATTCTGTTACACCAGAACCTTGTCCCTTTGAAGGTTATAGTGAGGCTGTAGACCAATTTCATTGGAGATTTTACTATCTGGATCAATGGCACTATATTTCAGTCAAAATGGAAAGTTACAAAATTAGAACATTACCCATCCAAGTCTTTCTACAAGAGAAAAAGAGACAGAAAAAAATTCTTCAAACTAAGTTTGAATAGCACTATTAAAAGTAGAGGCTGTGTTCATGTGTGTATTTAGTGTGCATGGAATCCTTATAGCGACAAGAGCTGTCAGTTGATTAAATAATATCTACCTAATAAATTATCTCCCCTTTCCCACATTGTTGACTTACTCAGTTATACAACCTGTGCTAGAGCTGAAATTTTTGAATTGCAAAAATCCAGATGACCATTGGATGTCTACAGAGTTACAAATTCTTATATCCTTTTGCTGCTATCTTGCTGACATCTAGATTTTTGCATCCCAGATATACTACCCTTAAAAACCAAAGCCTACTATGAAAAAAATGTAAACCTTAAGAACCATTTCATATTCACTCAGAATAAATTCTATGCTATGTCCCTTACTAGCTGAATTTTTGCAAAGTTCTGCATCTTTTTTAATCTCTAAATGGGTACCTATATGGTTAGCAGAAAATAAAATTAAATCTGTTAAAGGTTATTTTATTTTATGCTGTGTTACAGGACCACTTGGATTCAAAACAGCTTGAAAAGTAAGCAAGGACAATGCTAATGATCATTTTCATCAATCAAAATGTTCCTTCCTCATCAATTACAATGTGGCATCATTCATTAATCAACTAAAGCTTTATATGATTAATTGAGCAATGAAGGTAAAGGTTGCCATTCTGATAATCATACTTACCAAGGGAGCTCCTGGATTGCTTGGACTATAATTTTCTAAATATATGACGATTGGCTAAGGCCATGCACTGAAATAACCACAGAACATTAAGCTGTCTATCAGTGACTAAAAAATAAGAAACCTTTAGAGACTTGAAGTTCTAGGTTGCCTTCACATGAAGAGTTGAAGATCTTTTTGCTTTATGCATGTAATATACACAACAACATGGCGTTTTGCCAATGCAACTGTGAGCATTTGCTAGACATCACCATTGTCCCTCTTTTAAAAGAGCCAATCTGCTTGCATTTTAATTAGTTTGTTTTGTTTCCTTATGAATGGGGATATTTCCTGGAATTTTCTGGCAGCCTGCCCACACTGACCAGGAATTTTGATATTTGTTGTTCTCATTCATCTAATTCTGGTAGAGACAGAACTCAATATTATAGTTCTTTTCATAAACTGTATCAAGAGCGGCTAAGGCAAGGGCAAGGACAAAAAAAGGGCAATGATGGCTGCATCACCACTAGTTGTGCAGAAGAGAGAAATTTAGCATGAATGTTTAGGTATCCTTCCAAAATGTAACAATGTGGCAGCAAGGGAGACAGATACAGGCAGCGCCATTAAGAACAAACAAGGGAAAAATCATTGTTTGTAATCGACTCCATGCTAGGCCAGTGGTGGTGAACCTATGCTACAAGTGCCAGAGGCGGCACTCAGAGCTCTCTCTGTGGGCACAATTGTGCCATTGCCCCAGCACAGATTTCTTTACTTGAAAGCCAGAGGGATGCGGGACTCCCCTCCCCCTCTCCACGCATGCCTGAGGACATTTCTTTTTTAAAAAATTTTTTTATTTTCAAACAAACAAATAAACAACAAAAAATATTTATGGAATTTGAAGATAGAAAACCAGTTTAAAGGTACGATCCAGAATTGATCTGCATTTTCCAAAATATTGTACATCTCCTAGAAAGAATAAATTTCAACCTCTTCAAAAAGAATAGGTTCAAAAAAAGCGAGGGAGAGAATGATGGTGAAGAGTTGAAAGTAAGGAGATGGACTGAAAGATAGAGGAAAGAAGGCAAAGAGAAAAAAATAGATAAAACTAGAGAAATTGGAATCTCCTCCTCCAAGGACATTTCTGACATCACCCGTCCCTCTGCCCAGCAGCACAATGGGAGCACTTCCTCCTTCCTCTGTCTGGGGTAAGGCGGGCAGCTCAAACACAGTGCAGAGTCTGTGGTGAAGGTGAGAGAGGAGAGGAGCTAGGTTGGAGGGGAGCATAGCTCACAGTGGGCTGCAGAAGCTGAAGTAGGCTACCAGAAGGTCCACGGCGAGTTTGTGTAGGCCACAGGAGGATGCAGGAGGGTCATTGATGGCCATGGGGGGGGCATGTTGGCATGTTGGCACTTTGCAATAAATAAGTGCTTTTTTGGGTTGCAGCTTGGGCACTCGGTCTCTAAAAGGTTCGCCATCACTGTGCTAGGCTGCAACCTTGGCAAGTGTCCCAAACTGAAACTAACAGATTCTAATCCTGATGCATCACCTGATTACTCAATGCTTGGTAATTTCTAGCTAAACATACGATGGACTGAAATCCTTTTGCTTGTCCTATGACTTCTACCTGGAATATAGATTTTACACTCATAAGTACAGGAAGTTGCCAGACAGGAAGAGGAACAGGAACACGCCACTGTTTCTGTAGAATCGTGGGACAGAGGAAACTGGAGGCATATTAGTTCAACAAACGTTTATTCTTAACAGGATTAATTTAGCAAAACTCCAGCAGCTGGTAAACCCCGGCTGCTGTCTTTTATATTAGGCATTTCTAAGCGCGTCTTAACCAATCAGTGCTGATCGCTCTATTTCTAATCTCCTAGGTCAGCCCACCAGACTGGGGAACCTCCTGCTGCAGGCTCCAGGATGTCTGATTAGTCTCAGTATATAACAGTTTCATCCAGTGGAGCCCAAACCCAAAGAAGACCATTGCCAACAAATCCATAAAGGCAATCTAGGATAAACGGATCAGTAGTCAGAAAATAATAATTTAAAAAAAATCAAAAGGTTGCATTTAGATGCACAACAATAAAAGCAAGCATTCAATTAAAATATATTTATTCAGTTCAATATATAAATGCAATCTATTCTTGGGTCAATTGACACCCAGCAAATGTCTTGGAAAACCAGGAAATCTTAAGATGATATCTAAAATAGGAGCAGGTCATACCTCTTTACGCAGGAGTGGAGACACTCATAAGTAATACGTCACTTCCGAACCAGTACATGGAGAGCCAGACTTACAGATGAAGCCATGAGACAGCTCTCCCTCGTTGATCTTAGAAGATAGTATGGCTGGTGGTCTTTCTAAGCCCAGCTCCTAAATTCCTTCCAGTTTTCTAAATTAGAGTCAGCAATTTTATTTCAACATGGAAGTTTAGCCAGAGACACTGCAGCTCTTTAGGGGCATAGCCACCCTGTGGAACTATTTGGCAGCTGCATTCTGCACTGAGCTTCTGACCTGTCTAAAAGGAATAGCCTCATATAAAACCCATTACAGACTGCTGGGGTAACACCCACAGGAATGTTTCTTCTTTTATGACCTCACAAATGCAACCACTCTATTGTCACTGGGGTTGAAACCTTGCCTCATGTGCTTCATGATGCAGAACTCCAAATGATGACTAGGAGAATACTAATCATCTATGGGAAAACAGTAATCCACAGCCATACACAAAACTCTTTGTAAAGCTTTCCCCATGGCCAGATACTGACAGGGTGTAAGGAGGTACAGACACTCCTTGCCTGCTGCAGCATTTATTTCCTTTCTCACCAATCAATACAGCTGTAATTGAATCCTCCCTAATCAAAGTTCCATCTCTTGTTATCTGCTACTGGTGGGGCATGCTCCTCCCTTCACCAACTGCAGTGCAGCTCTGAACTTTCCTTTCCTTTCCTTTCCTTTCCTTTCCTTTCCTTTCCTTTCCTTTCCTTTCCTTTCCTTTCCTTTCCTTT
>JANHFO010000500.1:218926-229386 GCA_032468095.1 Pareas carinatus
TTAAATTAAATTAAATTTTAAATTAAATTAAATCTATGCATTTCTGTGATGACCTTTGGTAAGAGAATTATGCAATGGGACAGCAAAGTGCTCAGCATTGCCACTGCCCCAGTAAGAGAATCAAACCAAGGAGAAGAGCCTTTCATTTCTTCTCTATTCAACTCTGATCTTATTGATCAATGGTTCTCAACCTGTGGTCTGCAGACCTGTGCATGGGGGGTGCGATGTCAACACATGGGATCCATGAAGGCTTGAAGAAATGTTATGATTTAAATCTTGAATTAAGATTTAAATTCTATGCTAGCTGGAGCTCTGTAATAAACACCTATCCTTTCTGATGGCTTGGATGCAGCTCTCATTTTTTTGGATTCCCAGCTGGAACAAAAGGACCCAGCTTAAAATTTCCTTCTCACACAAAATGCTAGAAATAACTGAATATCTCATTCATAAATGGAAAGGTGGGGTGGAATGTAACACTTTGCAAATTGGGAACTTCAGTTTGCAACAGCATCAGATGTCTCCCTCCCTAGCGAGACTTTGTCTCCCTTCAGATCAACATTTATACAGTTTATAGGAATCATTTTTTCTATGCTTCTAACAACTTCCAACAGTGCATACAAAGGAAGTACAGCTAGTAGCAGAATTGAAGAGCTTGAGGCAAAATGGGTGGTTTGCAATGACAGACAGTTGAGTGCAACCTTTGAGCCCCAGATTGCAACTCTATGAAGAAGTGAATGAGTGTTTGAGATGTGACTTCCAATCTCTTATCAAAACATATAAAAACACAAATATCACTTTGCTCCACAGATACCCTAGCTTTCCTCATCCTCATCTAGTCATGCAAATATCTTAAGGTAGCAATGATATCTGCAATGGTACTTTCTATAAAGTAGTGATAAGCAACCTACGTATTACCTAAAACACAAATTTTGTCCTAAAAGAGTCCTGTGAAATCACAACATTAAAATCTGGCAACAAAATGATAAGTCTCCCCCCTCTCTCTTCCTCCCTCCCTCTCTCTCTCTGTCTCCTTCACTCCCCCCTCTCCTTAACTATTATCCCTGAAGGAAAATACCAGCACTGTCCCAGGTGTTTCTCCATACTCTACTAACTTTACCATGCATTTCTAGCTGTTGACGAACAGCTAAACCGGTTGTAAAGTGCTACTCTGCTAAAGCACCAGCCCAAAGCCCATCTAGGCCATATGGTTGGACCTGTTTGACCACTCCATGTGATTGTCAGATCTGCCATCTTCAGCTTCAACATTTTGCTGGTTCCTGTCCTCAATGCTAGGGGAGGGAGGAGGCAATGGAATGTAGAGAGATGAAGGGGGGGGTTTGACAAAACCAGAGGTGTGAGAACAAGTATATACCAGTCTTCAAGGACCCCTGACATAGGAAAAGAATGTGAAATTGCACCAAGCAGGGTCAAACATGCAAGCTGTTCCCAAAACACCTAAATGACATGCTATTAAACAGAGGGGGGAGGGCCAGGGCAACGGAAAAATGTAACATTTTGCACTGGAATCTGCAGATCTAGCATTTCTTTCACGGCAACTCGTTAACCTTAGTAAAAGAACCTATTACTTCAACTGTCGAGGGTCTTTCTTTCCTCAGGTCCTGAGCTGGGGTAGGCCTGACACTGATCTTCTCAGTGCATCTGCAGTGGAAATGAATCAGTAACCTTCACTATGTCATTAGGAACCCATACTTGCTTTTGCTGTTTGGGATGGAACTGATTTGGTTTATATGCCCAAGCGTGATAGATTGCAACCCTTGAGTGATTCTTTCTTGACACATCCTCTTAATCTTCTCCTTAACTAATTTTTTAGTTGGGGATGGTGGTAATGAAAGTCTTAATGACTCTGGCAAGTTTTTCTGCTTCCATCAAAGTCAGTTAAAATGTTGGCAATGTCATTAAAATCCCTCTGACATTCTTTACACAGCTCAATTGAATTGTATGCAAATTATAGCAATAGCAATAGCAGTTAGACTTCTAGACCACTTCACAGTGCTTTATAGTCCTCTCTAAGTGGTTTACAGAAATCAGCCTATTGCCCCCAACAATCTGGGTGCTCATTTGACCGACCTCGGAAGGATGGAAGGCTGAGTCAACCTTGAGCCAGTAGAATGCAGTACTGCACTCTAACCACTGTGCCACTACAGCTCCTTAAATTAAATCCTGTTTAATATAATATATTTATCAAGATTGCCTACTGCAAAAAGATTTATAGCTATATGTGGGGCAGTAGGTAAGTCTGCAGTGGGGCTAGAGAATAAATGAATAGGATGTCTATAGATGAAGTTTAGATCCAATCTTGTTGTTGATCATGTTTTGATCCCTAGACTGGACCAGATACTTCAATAGGGTTGAAAAGCTGCCTCCTTTTGAAAGCTTAAGTCTAATGGCAGGTTCATGCCAAATTGGAAAGGCTGTCGCAAGACATGGTGCAAAAACTTTTTATTCTCAAAGGAGAGATGGAGAAGCAGGCGAGCTGACTTGGGGTTAGCTGAGCTGAGCCAACCACGAAAAGAGCTTCCTGGGTAGAATGTGATGACATCCAAACTGTTTTTTGACAGTAGCTATGCATGGAGAAAAGAAGTTGCTGTGAAAAGGCCATTTCCATGGGAAAAAACAAAGAAACCCCATGAAAGAGAAGTGGCAGAAATTGTTGGTTGAGAAGCAAAGAACAGACGTATTTTGAAAGTGAAAACAAGATAGCTTTTAAAAGGACGAGAAGAGGCTCTGTCACACTACAACAGACAGGTGAAGCTGGGAATTCAAGGGGGAATTATGGAAGGAAGTATATAAAGGAAGACTATCAAAGGAACATAAAGTGAATGATTCGGTGAGGTAAAGGGAATTTAGCATTGTTAACTCTAACTTCACAATTTATAGCTTACAGTTCCCAACATCTTTAGCCAACATGGTGCAAAAGAGTCAGATATAGAAAGGAGCTATGCTCAAGAAGTGTGAAAAAGAAACAAAATATCGCCTCATCTTGACTCTGGTAATATGAGGGAGGAAGCAGAAAACACTGTCAGAATTCCAAGTTTCGGTTATTATAACAGAATCAAGTTCTAGTATTTCTTGTGGTTCTGTTTCCTGACTTGGCTTACCACAAAAGGTGGACATGTGATCACCCCAGAAGAGGATAGTCTAGTCCAACTGTGAAATGATCAAATTGTGAATAATATTTTCAGTAGAACTCCAGAAACAGATCTTGATCTTGGCCATAACTCACTGTAACTACATTCTTAGAATCTGAGAAAAACAGTTTTCAGAACAAGGCAGACAAGAATCAGATGAGCATTTTGACCTTAAGTAAGGCATCAGTCCATCCATTAGGAAGCCTATGGCAAAGAGGATCAGACACCATGTCTTAATAATGCAGTAATGACCGTGGACCAAAATACATGCAAATCATTTCCACAATTCTGCCACCTAACCCTTTTCCCTGCTATTAAATCTAATTTATGAGACTTGTGAATTGTACTCCCTTGGTTGCACATTGCTTTAGAGGTCTGATATTCTGCTTCCCCTATAATGAGAAGGAAAAGGGGAGCTATATCTCCCACTTACGTAGCCTATTTAGAAACCCACTGGATATGTCCTAAGAGGATGGATGCTGACCAAATTCAAGACAATTGTGAAATGAAGCAAATGATAGCTTTGGCAGAAATATTACAGAAATTTCAGCTACAGATGTGAAGCTCCCAAGAATTTTATTCCATTCCTGAAGTTTACCATGGGTGTTGCTGGCTAATTTACAATCTGCAGGTTGGGAACCAAAGAAGTAACATAGAGGAGAAGACACTAGGATAATCATAATTAATAGTAAGGATTTATTAATGAAAATTCAGTACTTGCAGCATTGGAGAGATTTCTCCTCCAACTTCCACAGTGAGTCAGTGTGATAGGGAGGGAATTGCATTGAACTGACCCCAATAGGGTTGCTTTCTACGCCAAAGTCCTGCCTTGGATGTACCACCACTTTTCAATTATATCCCCCTGGATGCAGAACAGGTACGTTTAACCAATTTATTTCAATGGGTCTTTTGAGAATCATATTTTATTCTGCACATTGCTGTCATTTTAAGCTATGGCTTATTTTAAATGGCTGTTGATTTTGCTTGTTGGAGTTTTCCTTTTAGACTGGGTTTTATGGTAGATTGTATCTGATTGCTTTTATATAAGCCAACCTTATACACTTTTTGTCAAAAGCATGGGTATAAATAAAATTGACTATGGCAATGACAACACGGATGACTTTTCACTGCCCTTTTCTCTTCTTGACTTTTATTCTCTTATATCCATTTTGCCTTCTCCTTTGGAAATGGGTTTTTTAATATGAAGGCCTGTCTTCTTTCAGATCTGTGCCGAAGATTGAGTTTTGATTAGCTGCAGTATAGGAAAAGGTGGGAAATGGCTATATTTTTTCAGGAATAGCCACAATTTAAGTACTTATTTCAAAGAAATATAGAATCTATGTTAACCTCTACTTTAGTTGGATGCATTCCAGAATACCATGTTCAGAAAAGAAAAAAAAAGGAAGACACTTTTCATTGCTTAAAGTAAAATTGACTATGAATTGAAATCCTAAAAGGAGATTGACAAGATTCTGGGTAAAATAAGGTCAAAAAGATTTTTACAATGTGAGGAGGTATTGAGGGGTTGTCACAGAGAGGAGGGGTTCCACCTATTCTCCAAAGTGCCTGAGGGTGAGCTGAGATGTACTGGTTGGAAGCTTAACAAAGAAAGATCCAACCTAGAATTAAGGAGAAATTTCCTGTCAGTGAGAACAATTAATCAGTGGAATTGTTTGTCTCCAGAATGTATGGATGCTCCAACACTAGAGGTTTCTAAGAAGAGATTGGACAGCCATTTGTTTGAAATACTCTAAAGTCTCCTGCTTGAGCAGGGCTAGAAGACTTCCAAGGTCTCTTCCAACTCTTTGTTATTCTGTAAGAGGAATATTCAGCCTCAGAACCTGTTGACCAGCCATTGCCTTCTCTAGGATAGTCAATCTCATTTTTCCTCCTAACAGACAAACAGCTTTCCCCATATTTTCAGGTTTTATTCTTCCCAAGCCTTCTGAGACCTCTCATTTCCTCATGGGCATTCCATTTTTAACCATCTACTACAGGTAGGATTTAGAAAATAAGGTTCCTGATGCCATATGGCAATCTCTTAGAACTTCATTTTGGTTGGTGCTTTCATTTTCCAGATCCTGGCCTAGAAGGATCTCCAAAATATGGATTAAAAAAAATTCAAGGTGGTGGCCAACATGGCAATATCTTTAAAATCACCAACCAACACTCTTAAATTAATAGGGAATCTCCTAGGCAAACCTGAGCTGATAAAGGAGAAATGAGGGGAAAGCAAGTCATGGATTGGTTAGAGCTTTTTCTTTAAGAGCCACATTTACTCAATTTCAAGGAAGCTAGAGCATCAGGTGCTCTGAAATTGGGTACCTTGAAATCATTTTTATTTCTATGCGTGGGTGAATATTTGCATGAGGGGAAGAAAGTAAACAGCTCCATATACATGGAGATATAGAACAACTATATTTCAGGAGGCAATGAGGTGCATACGGATCATAACACTGAAACTAGAAACAATTTCCCAACAGGTATGTAGCCAGAAAAACAAAATATGTGATCTTCACAAGTAATGAGATTTTTTTTTTACTGGCATGCTTGGTTGTGCACTCCAAGAAAATAAACACACTGCTGGAAAAAAAATGTATTTGCAAGCACCTCAGGGCCTTGATTCTTACTTATGCAGTTTGTAAACAATGACAAAGCACTGTTAAACCTGAATTTTTTAAAAAGGGAGAGAACTTTGGATAATCAAGCTCCAACCCTCAAATTACGTTAAAGGGTTTGGAATTATTGAACAAATAAGCATAGCCATGCCATTATTTTAAAAAAATATACCTGCTTACTTCTGCCTTGACAAAACACATTTAGAGTAGAAATCCATGGTTTAAAAATGTGCAATATTTTGTGCAGTAATAAATGTGCAGCATTGTTTTACCCTACCTTTCTGTCTTCAACATCTTCTACACTAGGGATGTTCAATTTTGGCAACTTTAAGATCTGTGGATTTCAACTCTCAGAATTCCCCAGCCAGCCATGCTGACTGGGGAATTCTGGGGGTTGAAGTCCACAGATCTTAAAGTTGCTGAAATTGGACCCCCCTATTCTACATTCAAGAGAACTGAGCCTATGTGGTTCCCTTTACTAACATACCCAGCTTGCAAGCTCCTTGAATCCAGGTTCTGCTGCAAAATTAAAATCCTGCATCCTGGCCCCCACTTCATTGAACTGAATCTTTCCTGGCTGTTTGTTTTGTTTTGTTCTTTGTTAAGTTCCTTTTCTGCCGCTGTCATCTTTTTTTCTTACTCATTAACCTACCACACCTATTATTATTATAGGTTCTGACACACAGTGAAAATGGCTTTTCTTCCCCATTTTTAAAATATACCAGCACTCAGTCCCCTGATATAATACCGCTGCAGAGCTGTGTAAACAGATCAAATGACTGCAATAGCCTTTCATGAAGTCTGGAAAGTATGGAATGGATGAAAGAATAATTCTCCAACCAGGTCCTGTCTAATTCCAGGCTTTTCAAATGTTAAGCAAACTTCTCCAGATCCACACATTTGTTCCAAGGTGACTTTTCAGGAGTCCCCCTCCTCTCTAAATTCAGACCCCACGGCTGTGTATATTCTAGAGAGTTGATGTTTTTCATTCTTCAAGCCCTCAAAAGAAGCTTGAAGGCAGCCTATGATTTCTTCTTTTTCTGCTGATTTAAAATGCTGAGGACAAGGAGTGAAAAGCATTGCACTCCCTGGAGTTTCTGCAGAACCCATAGCAATAAAAATTAGTTTACGCAGGGTTTCCAAATCTAGCTGCAATGTCTGGACAACCACTAGATGGCAGGAAGGAGATACCAGACTATAACATTTTGCTGCCATCTAGTGGTCTTTCAAGTGTGTGTAGCTCATATCTGGCAATTTTAAGATGCCTGGATTTCAACTCCTAGAATTCCACAGCCAATGATGAAATCCAGTTATCTTAAAGTTGCTGAGGTTGAGAAATATTGGTCTACCCTAACTTCTACCCCAAGCAAGAGAGGGGAGGAAGAAAAAGGGAGAGGGAATCCCAATGAATCCCACCCTGGTAGGGAAAAGAAATATGCTTGCAATCTTTTCTCTTTCTTTTTTCAGTCTCTTTATATTACTTTCCTTTTCATATTTACTGCAGTTTGTATTAGCTTTTATCTTTATATTTGTATACTTTAATAATATGAAACAGAGAGAGAGTTGGAGAGAGAGGGAGAGAGTGAGTGGAAAAGAGAGAGAGAGAAGAAAACTATTTAAAAATTCATGTCAATTTCACCCATGTTTGTTTTGCTTGAATGACTTGAACTGCTAGAATTTTTTTTACTGGAGCTGAAAACTCAGATGCCAAAAGAAAGAATGAAGCAAGAGTTCCATACAATGGAGGAAGAGCACTACAGCATCTCAAAAGGAAAACTACTTCTGCCAATGTTTCGTATTCTGTACTGTTGATGTGGGAAAATAGAGATTCAGAGCTGCTTTCAGTTTGGTATTCAAGTCCTGTGTGGAAATGCCACATGGTCACATGGTCTCCAAAATGAAAGGAGAGGGGCTATTTTTAAAAGAAAAGAAAAGAAAAGAAACATCAAAAAAATAACAGAGTGGTCCATTAACTAAGGATTCTGGTAAGGATAAGGAGACCTAACTTAAAACCTACTTTCTATCAGGAAAATCGTCTAGTTACTCTTTAGCCCAGATTGTTTCACAGGGGTATTGATGTGGATACAAAACAAGAGAGAGAACGAGAAAGAGAAAAAAGAGAGAGAGGTGGGGAGGGATGGAAAGGGTTCTCCGTGGAAGCCATCTTTAGCTTCTGCAGGAAAAGTGAAATGCAAATCAAGCAAATATAAGTATAAATAAAATAAAATTTTACACGCATTAATTGGAATTTTGAGACTTGAAGAGAAGTATGTTGAGAGAGGCTATCTTAATGTAGGGATTATAGATGCAAACTTCAGCAAGGATTGCTATAATTTAAACAAAGAGACTGTATCCAACTAACTTGTATATCTACTCCATTGGCTGTCCAGATTCTGGTCTTTGGCAGTTATCTCTACTTAAATTTTTTTCTCTTCTTAATTTTTTTTAACCTTTCTTAAATGATTCAGTATAAAATAGGGCACATGGCCTACCTATCCAAATGCAGAGTTACCACATCACTTTCAGGTGACTGCATTAAATAAGCTCCTCTCCCAGATGGCCATGGTGGTTGGCTATCATGGAAGTTCATGTCCAGTACATTTAGAGAGTATCATGTTAGTGACAGCTATGTTCATTCAGTTTAGGAATTAGATCTGGTGATCTAACGAGATCCGCCCATGAATGGTGTGTGAGTGTGTTTAAATTTTAAAAATATTTTAAACTACTTGTAATGTAATCATATAATGTAATGTGGATATGCTGTGAGCCGCCCTAAGTCCCTGGAGAGGGGAAGCATACAAATAGGATTAATAAATAATAAATAAATAAATTAGAAGAGAGTTTCTGAGAATACCCTGCTTCATGAACATAACTGCCACATGAACTAGTCAAAAAACCAGTTATTAACTGTCAGGATGCTTCTCATTCCCATTGGCTGAGCCATGCTGATGTCACAATGAAGATAAAAGCAGAGGGTCATTATTCTAAACAACATATCGCAAACAGCACCTCCAGAGATGATTAGGAAAGACAAAAGAAAAAGTGAACCAGGTTGGAAAGCCAGAGAGGGAAGAAGCAGGAATCCAAAGAAGAAGTAAGTGGAAGAGACTGCTGTATAAAATTTTAAGAGGGACTCATTTAAGAACGAATGTGTAGAAGACATTGGGATTGACTGAACAGCCAGCAAGGAAGGCACTAGGTCATTAAAAAGATATAAACAAGAGAAGGCGAGGAGAAGGAATGGGAGGTTATTAGATATATAGTAAGTAAGCTGAGGTTACATTCTTCACTATGCTTAATTAGATATAAGCACCAGCAAAATTGTTGAGATGTACTTCTGAGAGATATTTCTGAGTAAACATACATAGGATCTGGCTGCTTTGTCTCTGGTTATAGGTAATAGGACTTTAATCTATAGCCCCCAGTTGTTGGATTACAGTCTTCATTATCCATGACCATTAACCATGCTTGTTGGAGTGGATGAAAGCTGGAGTTCGGAACTATATAGTTTGATGCATTAAGAGATTGAGAGATTTTTGGAGAGACTCCAGAGAGTCAGCTGGTGGAGTCAATGGTCCTAGGCCAGGTGGATAAGAAATCTGCTTTTATGTAAAGCAATTTTCTTTTTAATCATTTAATCTTAATCACTTAATTTTTATTTTTTTATTCGTGTTTTAAGACCAAATGTTAATTTAAGAATGAGTGCAATATCTTCTTCCTAGATTTCCCCACCACTACCTATTTGGTCATAGAAGCCAAGCTAGAAGCCAGGAGTCCGAGAGTTCTAGTCCTGCCTTAGGTATGAAAGGCAGCTGGGTGATTTTGGACCAATCACTCTTCTCTCAGCTCAACCCACCTTCCTGGGTTGTTGTTGTGGGGAAAGTAGAAGGAGGATTGTGTGTGTTCAAATAAAATAAAGCAATAAAATAAAACAATGAAAATAATAAAATAAAATATGCTGTTGCTGATCTTAGAGGTGAAAAAAAAATCTAGGAAGAATTTCATGGCCAAAAAAAAAAGATTGGCAAGATCTTGATGACCCCTCTTTATATCCCACTTTCTTTTCACGCGAAATGCAATGTTGCACACTCGAAAGTATTTATTTCATTAGATTTAGATGCCACCAAACTTCATAATAATTCCAATACTCACTGACCAAATCTAACTTACATGAGCTTCAACAAACAGGCATCATTCAGAGGGCAATTTTCTACTATTACAACATCCATGTGGCTGTTGATGAGGCCATAGCTTTAGCAGGCAGCCAAAGGAGCACAATACTAGTTCATTTGAGGTATTGATTGAATCTTAAACTCTACTACTATTCTCTCTCCTCCACTTTCTCTCTTTTGCTCTGTTTCTCATTAGCTCTTGCCTCTCATTGCTATAAGTAGTTTTTAATTGCTGGCTTTGGTGCCCTCTCTTTCCCCATCTCTCATCTGTCTCTTCTATGGGAACTGTCAGCAAGAAGAATCTGAGATAGAATCATTCAAAGCTTGGCATTTGGTACAGGAATAAAGACCCATTCTTTGGTGGGTAGTTGAAGGATTTTTTAAAAAAAACAAAATTAAAAAAACAATATACTCTTGTGTGTGTCGCGATTGTGGATCGCAACACGAAACAGGATCTTTCTCCAGACTCTTGGAGCCCCACAGGGTGAATTAGAGGGATCCTCGCAAGGATGAACCAAATA
>JANHFO010000506.1:21466-33391 GCA_032468095.1 Pareas carinatus
CCCCAAAGCCACGGATGATCTCGCCCAGCGGCTTCACATAAATATTGAACAGGAGAGGCGAGAGGACCGACCCCTGCAGCACCCCACAAGTGAGATGCCAAAGACAGAGTTCCCAAAAGATCAACACTACAGTTCTATCTACGTTGGCCAGTGAGAGTAGCTTTTTAAACAATGGAACATACTCTGCCCATAGGCCTCAACTGTTATGGTTGAGTGGACAAGGGATTCTGTGTTAACATCTCTAGGGACAACGAGTGGTATTTTCTACAGTCCACAAGGGTGGTATATTACTGAAAAAATACTTTATGTTTGGAAGAAGGGAATTTACAAATAGAAAATCTGATGCATTTATACATTTCTAGCAACTGAAAGAGTAATCAACACAATATTAAACTTGACTTCAGAGAAAAATTTTAAGGTCAACATGAGATGTTATAGCTCATCAGATTAATCGGAAGGTCAAAAACAGCAGCCAGATATTGCAATTGGACAAATACAATCTGATCTGGAGATTCTTTGTGGACTGGCCAATTCAATTTCAGTAATTAAACAATTCGTAACAAACATGGTTAGGTCTGCACTTCCAATATGTATTACCTCTGTTAATTTGGTTGATGTAGTACAGTCAAAAATAAAGTTAAGTGAATTGTTGAATGCCCCTTATAAGAGTTTTTAAGATCTTGACTTTCTGTTCAACTACAATTCCCAGGTTCCTTTGGGAAGACAATAGTTATTTAAGATTTATTCACTTACAGTTGAAGTCTGAGGAAAGAGGGAAAGGGAGGGAGGTAGACATTTAGATATTTTAAAAAGTTGTTACAAATTACAAGTCACTTCCAAATAGGGCAAAATATAGCTCTGCTATGTAAGAGGAGAAAAAGTAGAGGAAAGAATTCAGGATGTAATAAGGAACAAGGAATGGGGAAAAAAATCTACTTCTGTTTATAGCTTTGAGCAAAGTCATATATATATAGTGTGTGTGTGCGTATATATATATATATTGTTTCAAGATTCCCTTGAGTGGCTTTAAAGAAACAGTCCTAATCTTTACTAGCATGCCATGGTCAAATTGATTTGGGGAGTAAAACTGGCTGAAACATGTTAGAAACAAATCAGTTTTATTTTTGGATACCATATCCGTGTCAGCTAATTCCAGCTGTTATTTCCATTGCAGCATTTCAAAACATATGAATCAGAGCTGTTCTTTTTGCCACGGTTAAAAGCAAAATAAAACCAGGTAGCTATTCCTGATCCTTCCACTGTATTCATTCATAAACTTAGTTGCTGAGCAACAGAAACATCTAGAATGCCCAACGGATAAATATTAAGGTCGCTGAAATGAGGGGAAGGAGAAGACCTTCATTACATAAATAACCTTCTTTTCCTCTCTCCCTCTGAAGACGGCTTGCTTAGAAAGATGAAGAATTTTTTTAAAAAAGTACCTCTTGGCAGTTTATTAAAACTGTCCAAAATATCTCTTGTAGATTGATCTTTGGCGCCACACTAAATTCATTGACAAGAATGCTCATTTTAAGGGATGGATTTCATCACTTTTATAATTGACATATACCTCATTTCTAATTCCTCAAGAAAAGGAGAGAATTAGGATTCTTTTTTTCCCACAGCCCATCCATCTGATAGTTGAGTAAATAATTTCATAAGTACTGCCAAAAATGCAGTTTATTGTATATTACTATTATCCTTCTCATCTCTTCTACTACCTTCACTTATTGATATCATTATTACGATTATTATTACCCTGTTGTTTTGAATGTACACTGAGAGCTTGTACACAGGAGTCAAATTCCTTGTGTGTCTAATCAAACTTGGCCAAATATTCAATTCTATTCTGTTCTGTTCTGTTCTGTTCTGTTCTGTTCTGTTCTGTTCTGTTCTGTTCTGTTCTGTTCTGTTCTGTTCCATTCTATAATGTATCCCGTCCCATCCCAACCTATCCTATCCTATCCGATCCGATCCGATCCGATCTTATCCTATTCTGTATAAAAGAGAATTAAGCTGATGATGCAAGCGTTCTTTGTCTAGCAGAGAATGGAAATGCACTTTGCTTATGAGCAACAGTCCAAGGAACAAGAACACTCCTCTGCGCTCTTCACATCAAGTTGGGATGGAAGAGTGTGAAATGTCATTTGTTCCTAGTTAGAGGAAACCTGAGGTCCAGAGTCAATTCAACAAGCAAACCAGAAATGATGAGAAGAGTGGTAAAATGTATGGCACCATGCAAAGCTCTAAAGATCCCAGCCCTGTCTTCTGCTTGACCTTCACAGCAAAGTCAAACTACTTCTTTTGACATTTGAAAAACAGCCCTTGGATGCGTAAATGTATCCATTGCCCACTTCCAACTATGTTGAAAGGAACCTTGTTGTTGGTTTAATGACTCGATCAGTTCTTTAGGGATTTATTTTTTCAAACTTTCCTATAAAAAGAAATTGGTGGGAAATGAATGATGGCATAATAGCTAACACATGCCAATACATATAAGCATATTTGTCTTTTATGGCATTTGGGTCTCAATTGTCCTTACTCTGGTGAATTGCTGTCTTACAGCATTTATTTCTATTAAATTATTTATACTGCAAGCTCCATCCAAAACTGTCTTGTTTGTAAAGTTATTTATTACCTATATTAGGGGGGAAAAGAGGCAAGGTAAAGGGATTTCCCCTTCGACTGTGTACTTTTATTTTTCTCGTCTATTTTGAAATATATTGAAAACAGTCCTTTTAATAATGAAAAACTGAGGAGGTCAGAGATACAGAGAGAAGTAAAACACTGGATCTTATATTAAATTATTCATTTATTTATTTCTCTGTGGCAAGGACTGCTATACAGTAATCAGGATTTCCATTCATCTTATTCCAGTGCTGTAGCCCTCAGAATCCTTACCAAGAAATAGATTACAAATGATAAATCTATAGATTTACCAGTTAAGCACATAAGAAGAATTATGTTGGATTAGATCAAAGGCCTATCTAGTTTCACATACTGATCCCAAGCAGTTAATCAGATATTCCTGGGAAATTTGCTAGCAGGGCAACTTTATGTGGAAAGGACATCACTCATTTTCCTCAGTAACTTCTGCTAAGAGTCACCTTGCTTCTGGTAGCATTAGGACTCGAGTATTAAATGTGCCATATTCCCCTTTAAAGCTATCAAGATGATGTTCATCAGTATATTACATGGCAGTAAATCCTCCAGTTTAATTCTGTATCGTGGGAAGAACTTGTTCCATTAGTGTTATGAGAACACAGGGGAAAAATGCATACAACTTCTGATCTACTTTTTTATCTTGTGCATAACTGTATATCTCTACATCCAGCCTCTGCCGGTTCCACGTCTAAGCATCAAAGCTCAAAGTGTTGTCACTTCTTAATGGGAAATTGTCTCAGAACTCTATTATTCTACTTGCTCTGTTCTTTTTTAGAAGCCAAAACAGAATTCTGAGCATCGTCACACCATAAAAGGTATAGTCTCCTTTGAACTGAGCCCAATTCTTATTTTCTTCCAGGATGTTTTCCAATTTCCCAGTCTACAACTTTGGAATTCCTGGTGATTTTTCTTCCAAGTACTAACTTGAGCTGACCCAACCCTACCTAGCTTCCAAACCCAGACAAAACACTGCCATCTGTATTTAGATTAAAGTACTACAGTACATGCATTTTTATTTTCAGTACCTTCCCAATTGAAACCTGATACACAGGCTTGTGTTTTTCATAGAAGTTGTACTCATCTTTGACCTCTTTTCACTTTTTCTTGATTTTTTTTTCATTCAGAGGAACAAACAAAGAAGGGCAGGGCTAGAATAAAACACCCAGAGAGGTAAAAGAAGAGTCAAACTTTGCACTGATTGTTGAAGACAAATGCATAAGTTACATATATTGTCTTTTCTCCCATTTTTTTTCAGAATTTCTCATTTTTTGAGGAATATCTTTTGTGAACCAGAACTCTGCAAAGTCACCTTTTTGAAATAGGAGAATGTGTATTTCTTGCCCTCAAAAAATCATTTTGTCAGCATATATTTTACAGAATATTGAGGTAATAAATTCTGCTATGGGCATCAGTTTGAAGTTCTTCTTTATTGCTTCTTTGTGAAAAGCAGGCATGTATTCTACTGAATGCGGGTGTGTAGGCTGCTTTCTAGATATTAAGCAACATTGATCCCAGACCCTCTTCACCACCGAAACAACCTATTATTTGCAGACATTTTGGTTTGTTTCGTGAATATGCATTCAAAATTATCACATTTCATGGAGAGATGATTCCAAAAACACATTTAAACTACATTATTTTCAGTTATTTATATTTCACTACAATCTACCATAGTTTTGAGATTCCTTAAATTGCACCCACAAATTAGCATTTTCTTTGGTGCCCACTAAACTTTATGTCCCATCTGCTTTTATGCCTTTGAAATTAGATTGTACTTAATAAAAATGTTATTTTCACTTTTAAGACGCTTGCATATATCTAGGAGATGCTGCTATAAAAGGAAGGTGCAGGAACTTCAAAGACAAGCTTATCCATACAAGGCCTATTATACAGAGGCAAGAAGAACACAGGTGGCAAGTGTAATCAGATCTTCAATCCATTGAGTAAATGGGGCCATGCATTTATCTTTTCAATGTTGCAGTATCTGTCTTTTACCTATAATAAGGGTCGAGAGAATCCATTTATTTACATCGGCCAGTTGTTCAACTCCTTGTACTAGGTATGTAAGTCAAGGGAGAATTATTATAACAGAGTGACAGAGTTGGAAGGGACCTTGGAGGTCTTCTAGTTCAACAGGGAACCCTATACCATTTCAGACATTTCAGAAAAATGGTTATCCAATCTCTTCTTAAAAACTTGGAGCATTCACATCTTCTGGAGGCAAGTCGTTCCACTGATTAATTTTTCTAAATGTCAGGAAATTTCTCCTTAGTTCTACGTTGTTTCTCTCCTTGATTAGATTCCATCCATTGCTTCTTGTCCTGCCTTCAGGTGCTTTGTCCTTATTACATTTACAACAAAATGTCATCCTAGACAATTGCTTTCCATGTAAATATAAAAGAGTCCAATAAATTCTAAATGTTATTTTTGTAGCATAAATCTTAGTTTAAGATTTATTGACACTCTCGTTATAGAAAGCAAGGCACTCTTCCATTGTCTTGGCAATAAAGGAACTCTAATTCTTTATTCCTCTAATCTCTTAACAACTGTATATCAAATACAGATAGCAAATATAAATTAATAGCAAAGGGTTTTTTTAATTTTAAAAGATTTAACCAATTATTCTAACATCTTCAGTGTCTGAGAAGCTGAAAATGTTGCTGGTCCAAACATTTTTGCCAAGAAATGTTGTAGCTGTAAATATTGCCTACTGAGTTACATTTGATGGAGGATATTTGTCTCTTAGCATAGCATAAGTCAAAAATCCATCATCATCCTCATTCAGTTCATACAAAGTCAATATCTATACTATCTTCCAAGTTTTCCATATAGCCATCTTTCCCCCAACAGGTGACGGCGAGTGCGTGCGTCCTAGAGGGGCTCCGGCACCGCCTCTTCCTCCAGGTTTTGGCACGTGCTGGTCGGTTCTTCTGTGCCTCCGCGTGGCACGACTGGGGCCGGCGCATCCGTGGACGAGGCTTCATTGCCACACACGCCTGTCCCTGGCAAGTCAGGGGGTGGTTCACCGGCTTCCAGGACGGCCGGAGCGCCCGTGCATGCACTGGATGGGCTGGCCACTGCAGGCTCTGCCACTGCCGATGCAGGGATGGGGGCGGGTGCTGGAATCGCCTCCCCCTCCTCGTCAGATGTCTCCAAGTCCGGTGCGGCAAGTTCGGGCCGGGCAGGGGCCCGAGCCCTAACAGTAACCCTCACCACAGGGCCCTTTCCCCAGGGCTGTCGATCCAGGTGCGGCCATTGGGGTTGCTGCCGGTGGTAGTCCTGGATATGATCGGAGGCATCCACTTGTCTCAGGGCCATGCCCCTTCCACACCACGAGATATTGGAATTGCCCCTTCAGCCACCATGATTCCCAGATGCTATGAACTCACCAGGCGGCTGCCCGCTGGGCCAGCGGTGGAGGGTGTGCGGGGGGCCGCAGGGCGCACTCAGGTTGGACTGGGAGCAGGAGGGAGCAGTGGAAGATGGGGTGCACCTGTACGGTGCGAGGCAGGGTCAGGCGATAGGCCATCTGGTTGATGACTGCTTCGACCGGAATGTTGAAGGGCATGTTCTGGGTCGATAGCCATACCTGATCGCCCACTGCGAGAGGCGGGATGTTCCATCAATGCCCGTCTGCTGCTTGTTTGTAGTCCGCCTTCGCCTTGTCCAGCTGCTGCTGGATGACACGGTGCATGGCCAGCAACTCCATTAGTAGTGCCGGTGGGTTAGGAACCGGTGCTTCCTGGTGATGAGAGGGAAGAGGCGAGGGTGGAACCCCATGGAGGTGAAGAAGGGGGTGACGCGGGTAGACGTGTGAATGGAATTGTTGACGGCAAACTCAGCGACGGGGAGGTAGTCTGTCCAGTCGGCCTGTTGCTGGTTCACGAAGCAGCACAGGTACTGCTCCAGCTGACTGATGGTGCGCTCCGTTTCGCCGTCGGTCTCGGGGTGATGGGTGGAAGACAGGGCCATCTGGATGTGCAGGGCTTGCATCAGTTCTCACCAGAAACTGGCCGTGAATTGCGTTCCTTGGTCAGACACCACCTTGTCCGGGAGGCCATGGAGTCGGAAAACATGCTGGATAAACAGGCAGGCGGTGGTCTGTGCGGAGGGAAGGCCGTGGCAGGGGATGAAATGGGCCGTTTTGGTCAAGTGATCCACCACTACCAGGATGGTGGTGTGATGGGCAGAAGGCGGCACATCTGTGAGGAAATCCATGAATATTACCCTCTTTGGGTGTGTAGGAGTGGGTAGGGGGTGCAACAGTCCTGGCAGAGGCCTGGGCATATATTTGGCCCACCGGCAAGTCTCACAGGATGCAATGAACATGTGGACGTCATGTCGCAGATGCAGCCACCAGAAGGTTTGGGAGACTAAGTCCAGAGTCTTGTACACCCCAAAGTGGCCAGCGGAGGGGGTATCATGGCACTGGGACAAGATGTGCTCACGGAGGGCCCCAAACAGAGCAGGCGCTGCAACCGGCGAGGTGGAAGGACGGATGAACCCACGGGCCAGGTTCTTATTCAGAAACTCACGGAGGGCACCCAACTTGGGCTCGGAGAGGGTGTAGAGGTGGCCCATGGGTAATGGGGCGTCAGGCAGCAGGTCGATGGGGTAGTCATATGGCCAGTGCAGGGGTAGCTGACCGGCCTCCCCCTCACTGAAGACGTTGTGAAAGTCCTGGACCTCTGCGGGAATCGAGAGCGACATTGCTGCGCCAACCTGAGTGGCCTTGGGGACCCGGGTATGGGGTGCATATTGGTGCCCCGAAAACACCAACAGGTTCCGCGACCAGTGAATCAAAGGGTTGTGCTGCTTCAACCAGTTCACCCCCAAGACAATGGGGAAATGTAGGCCAGTGGTGATCAGGAACTGGATCATTTCTTCATGGTCTGTCACCCGCATGGTCAGGCGGCCGGTTTTCCGGGTGATGAGTCCTGCTCTGAGGAGGCTCCCGTCGATCGTCTCGACTCGGAGCGGGGAGTCCAACGCCTCGGAGGGTACCGACCACTGTCGGACAAAGGCCTCATCCATGAAGCTGGTGGTTGCCCCGGAGTCAATGAGGGCGTCGGCCGGTAACGGCGGCCCACCACCAGCCCAGCTCAGATGGGCAAGCAGGATCATGTGAGGAATGGGTTGACGGTCAGGGGATGAAGAAGCGGGATGTGGTGCATGCGTGGTCCAATTCGTCTGGCCACCCAAACCTGACACTACACATTTCCCGCCGGCTTTGCACGGTCCGGCCCCAAGGTGAGGGGCAGCCGTCATTTGATGGGGCAATTGGCTGAGAAATGCCCCGGGGCCCCGCAGTACAGGCAAAGGCTGAGGCGGGGATGCTGCTCCTTCTCCGCCGCAGAGAGTTGGAACTGGGCCGGTCCTAGCTCCATCGGCTCTGCAGAGGGTGCTGCCATCAATGGGGGTGCTGCAGATGGGGGTGCCATGGTTCGCCCTCACCGATGTTGCTGGAGCCGGGCTTCGATCTGCAGACAGAGCAGGGTTAGTGCATCGAAGGAGTTCAACCCGGGCCAGTTCATCCAAGATTTCTTCAGACAGGCCATCCTGAAAAATGTCCATCAGTGCGGCCTCATTCCAGGTGGAGTCCTTACTAGACAGTCTGAATTCCAGGATATAGATCTGTACAGAGGAGCTCCACTGGCGCAGGTCCTTCAGCCGCCTGCATGCAGTTTGTGCCTTCAGGGGGTCCTCATACATGAGGCGGAACTGGGTGCTGAAGAGGACAAAGTCAGTCAAGAGGAGACTGTTTTGAGAGAGGAGGGGCGTTGCCCATCGGGCAGTAGGGCTGGTGAGCAGGATGAGCAGAACCCCACGCATAGCTGGTCATTTGGGAACTCGTCCGCCCTCAAAGCCATGTAGAGCTGGCATTGCTCAAAGAACGTCGGGAATTGCGCCAACGTCCCATCAAATTTGTCCGGCAACATCACCGGGCACGTGGCGTAGGGATGGGGACCACCATTGGAGTGGCTGGAGGCGCAGTGGCTGCCAGGAGCTGCTGCACCTGGGCCGTTAAGTTCGCCACTTGCTGAGCAAGTTGGACATTATCCGCCCGTAATTGATCCATTTTTGGGGCGGTTGAAGCTCTGACAATCAGTTGTGCCCCGTGCGCCCAGTCGGGCCGAGCGGGGTCCAGGAGCCGAGCGAGACCCTTCCTGGGCTGCGGGGCTAGTCCCGGGTGCTCCCTACCAGTGGGAGTGTCTTAGCGGGGGCACGGGGCAGTCCCTGCGCAGAGGCATGAGCACAGGCCCAGCCGGGCCAGAGTCAGTGTCCAGCGGCCTCCAGGTGGGGGTCAGTGCCTAAGAAGGCTTGAAACAGAGTCAGTCCTAGGGCAGCCGCTCCTCGATCCGAGTTCCTTCCAAGTCAAGTCCACCCCCTTTGACAACTCCTCCCAAAAGTAAAAAATCCAATGGAAGTCCAGGAAGCCCCATGTCCCCAAGAGGACACCTCCACACAGTCCACGAAGGAGTGAAGCCCGCTCCTTTTGCAACTCCTTCCAAACAACAGAATCCCAAGGCTTGATCCGAAATCGCACTCACCATATGAAGCTTCAATTTTTCCAAATCACCAACAAATGTTGTCAGAGCTGTCTGCATCCGCAGCCAGCTGTTTTTTAAAGCTCCACCTCAGGCGGTGGCCACTGGCCCCGCCCATGCCCGTGCCCAATCCGCAGTGCTGGCAGCTCCCACGCTGGCAGCCAGCACAGGTGCTGGCGAGTGCATGCGTCCAGGAGGGGCTCGGGCGCCGCCACTTCTTCCAAGTCTTGGTATGCGGCGGTCGATTGTTCTGCACCTCTGTGTGGTGCGACTGGGGCTGGTACGTCCATGGGCGGGGCTTCATTGCCACCTGCGCCTGTCCCTGGCGCACCGGGGGCCGGTTCACTGGCTTTCGGGACAGCTGGAGCACCCGTGCACGTGCTGGATGGGCCGGCCACTGCAGGCTTCGCCGCTGCCGACGCGGGGGTGGGGGCGGGTGCTGGAATCGCCTCCCCCTCTTCGTTGGATGTCTCCAAGTCCAGCGCGGTGAGTTCGGGTCAGGCGGGGGCCCAAGCCCTAACAGATTGACTGAGGCACGTGTGAAGCTCCAAGTTAAAAAGACAGCAGCAGAGTTTTGCAGCTGCTGGTAGTTTAATTGAATATTTTACAACAGTTAATAAAGTACAGTTTTTCAGAGCTCTTCAGCATCGTGCCTCGTTATTGTGACTACATGTTTCAGATATTGCATACCATACCTGATATAACTGTTTCCAAAGAGATGACTGCTCTATTGTATATACAGTATATGCTGATACTGTCTATCCAATCAAAGGTGCTATATGTGTATATCCCAAGATTGTGCAAATTAGAGAATTAACACCAATTGTTGGCTTCTAGTATTTAATACTTGACAGAAATTTCCCACTAAATTTATGGACAGAACAAGTCCGGAGGCTTTTACTGAAGTTCTTGAAAGGAAGGAGAAATTCTAAAATAATTTCTCAGAAGTATGAACTTCTTCTTGATGTTAATGGCAATACTGCTATTCAAAACACTAGAAGGAGGAATGTCCTCACGAAATTCCTCCTTGGAATGGAATGAAAGTCTGTGTAACTAGTGAGTCTATGGATCTAAACAAGGAGAGAAGCAACCTAAAACGAAGGAGAAATTTCCTAACTGTGGGAGCAATTAACCAGTGGAATGGCTTGCCTCCAGAAGTTGTGGGTGATCCATCACTGAAGACTTTTAAGAAGAGACTGAACAGCCATATATATGAAAAGGCATAGGGCCTCCTGCATGAGCAGAGGGTTAGACTAGAAAACCTCCAAGGTTCCTTCCAACTCTGTTATTCTGTTATTAGATGACTTTAGGCAGCTACGTGGACACTTTGAGGTAAATATACAAAAGCTCCACATCCCACCATTGAGAATTTCTCCAAAATTCTTTCTCCTAGAGTACATAATTACTCATCCAAATCCCAGGATTACTAGTAAAAAAATACAGGATAATTTTTCTACTTGGGACTAATCTGAATTTTGTGACACATCTTCAGCAGTCCATGATTTCTGCATGCTGAAGTTCATCTCTTTGTGCTGATTTTACTTCCTGCTGGCAAGGGAAGGTATACTTTGATGATAGGAGGAAGTCTGGCATGGAGGCATATGGAGGATATGGCTTCTTCTTCCATCTTGCATTTCAGCAGTCCAAAGGACAAGTTCTGAAGAGGGAGAGAAGAGCAAGAATGACAGCAAGGAGAGGGATAGCATGACTTGAAAGGTGTTATTGAACTTAGAAAATGTGGGGGACCAATTCAGAGCAAGAGCATCAGTGATGGTGCTCCTTGTTGAGAATTAACACTGCTGTAAGGAAAATTATGAAGTTACGGGAGAAATTTGTGGCAGATTCAGATGCTGTTGATCCACCACCACTACTGCCTGCACAGATCCTGCCCAAATGCAAGTAGAATGAAATGCAATTAAGTAGCAGGAATGGAGATGTACATGGTGCAGTAATTATGGAGCCAAAAATATATTCAGAAAATTAATGAATTCCTTCTATTCAGTTCATCCAGGTATTCTCTGTGCTGGAGGATCCCTCTCATTCTCTCTCTCTCACACACATATATACAAACATACACATTTCTCTAGGTGTATTCATTGTTTTCCACTGTCGACAGTGATGAGTCTATTCCATACATAATACAGACTCGGATAAAATCTGGTATCTTTTCTATACAAACAGAAAGATCCTCTGCAACAATTATTTATCACCACAGTGAGTGGGATCAGGATGGAGGAGGTGGGATGGCTACTGTTTCTTCTCTTCCCAGTCTTGACTGCACAAAGAGTGTCTCATTGTGTATTGTATATTTATCCACATATCGTGCTATGTCATTATCCAGGCCCTGCTTTGGTTTTGGGCAGAAAGAAAATATGTAACCTGGGACGGCATCCCTTGACAGGACTGTTTCTGGAGCTATAAACTATTCAGCTGAATTTCAGACTTGGTGGTCTGTTTTGTGTGGTTGAGCTGTGGGTAGAACATATAAGATCTTGGGAAATCTCCATATATGCAAGCCTAACAGTGGAGGATTCCCACATGATTTATTTTAATCATAGTTTGTTAAACAAACCATACCAGTCTGATTCATAGACAAAAATAAACACTCACAGAACTCCAAAGCTATGCTCCTAAGTAATATCCATCCATCCATCCATCCATCCATCCATCCATCCATCCATCCATCCATCCATCCATCCATCCATCCATCCAT
>JANHFO010000506.1:108338-119381 GCA_032468095.1 Pareas carinatus
AAAAATCACTATATATACACACACACACACACACACACACACACACACACACACACACACACACACACACACACACACACACACACGAATGTTAGAGAGATAATTGAAGATATAATTGATAGAATGATAGATGGATAAATAGATAGATGGATGGATGGATGGATGGATGATAGAATGCTAGAGAGATAATGGATGATATAATTGATAGAATGATAGATAGATAGACACAGACAGACATAGATATGAGAGAGAGATAATTGATGATAGATGACATATACATACATAGATAATTGATGATAGATAGAATGATAGATAGAATTATACACACACACACTCACGTCCTCAGACCTCCGATTAATTCCCTTTACAAGTCTCCCCCCTTTAGAGGCGTTCGGGAGCGCCTGACCCGTGTCTGGGGCGTCGTGCGAAGACGGCCGCCCAGCACGGGAGCCTCCCTTGACGGCGGGACGGGCGCCCCCTGCGGGCCGGGGATGGCAGCAGCACCAGCGGGCTCCGCGAAGGGAGCGCCGGTCGCCTCCGCCGGGACTGCTGAGCGCTCTGACGGGAGGGGGCGGCGGGCCGTACCAACGGCTGGAGGGAGGAACGCGGGAAGGCAGGAACGAAGAATACCGTCGCCCCGAAGGGCGGACCCATCTGTAGCCCTCCCACCTCCTCCTCGCTTGGTAGATAGACACCCCCGTCCCCCGCCAGGATGGTACGGCCCAGGAGCAGCTGTTTGCAGGGGGGAAAGACGGGGGGGAGAGAAGGCGGTTGCCTATGCAACCACAGAGCAGCCGCCCCCGCCCCGCCCCTAGCGACCGCGCTGTCGGACGCGGAGAAAGTAGGCGGGCCTTAGCAACGCCTCGCTTTCCCCAAGCGGGGCCCTCCGCCTATTGGGGACTCCCAGGCCCATCCTCCCGTTTCCAGCCTTCCCAGACTACAGCTTCCAGGATTCCCAGCCAGTAGGACTTTACAGGGATTAAAGATATCGAAAGATTAGAACAGCCACTGAGGATAGTTACAAAGAAGATGCTAAGGATCCGGGTGCGAAGTCTGCAGAAAGGAAGGAAGACTGACAGCTGTCTCTTAGGAATGATAAACTCAGTTTTTCTCAATCTTGGCAACTATTAAGGTGGCCGGACTTCAGTTCCCAGAATTCCCCCAGTCGTCTCCCAGGGGATTCTGGGAGTTGAAGTCTAACCCTCTTAAACCCGCTGAGGTTCAGAAGCATTGCTTTAAACTAATTTGGTTTTATCTCTCCTGCATTTTATCTTTCTCATTTACTTATCTTTTAATGATTTGAGTTTTATAAATCTAACTTAAATGGGTTTTGTTTTTCTCTTTGAGAGCCGCCCAGAATCGCATATGCAAGATGGGCTGCTATATAAACCTTTTTCTTTTCCATTTTCTCCTTTTTTCCCCTTTTCAGTTACAATTTGTGAAAAATTTCTGACTGAGACACCCAAGGATGTTTAATGCTATTTTTAAGAGATGTTTAAAGAAACACTGGATGTTCTCAAACACATACAAATACACCCCAAATCCTATTCTAACGGGAGGAACCCAGTTCTATCAAGGTTTTCTCTCAGTTCTTCCCCCCCCTTTAAACAAAGAAACAAGGTTTGTAATTTTCTTGGGGCTGAATCCCAATAAGCCATTTAAGGCTTGAAAAATGATCACCCAGGATCTGTTTCCAAGGGTGACCCAGAGGCCAGCTTGCAATTTCTTGCCCGGGAAAGTGTGGGCAGAAAACCACCTACTATTTTCTGCATGATAGAAATTGTTAGATAAAATCGGAAACAGACGCATAATTCAACTGTCTCCTGCAGCAAAAAAAAACCAAACAAACCTGGAAATCACTTGGCAAAAATCTATCCGTGGAAAGGAAGCCTCAAATGGCCACATTCAGAAGACATTTTGAAGCATAAACTAGAACACATTTTTTTTGTAAGAATTTTATTCATTTTTATACAAAAAACAATGTGCTTATATATTTCAATCAGCATCAACCAACTGGTTACATTTCAAACTTCTTCTATCAGTGTTTATCAAATTTGCTAAAACTATTTCACACCTACTCCTGCCATCTCTTCAACCATCTATCCAGTTTTTTAAATCTACTTCTAAAAACTTCCAAATATTTTCTTGTTTTATAAAACACTCTAAACTAATTACTACATTGTTCACAAATTAGCAATTTAACAATTTTAAGCACCTTAACCATTTAACTGATATCATATTTATATAATTATCCTCCAATATTCTCCATTTTTGCCTCCTTTCCTTATTAATCTTCTCATTATACTAATGGTCATTTAAACTTCAATCCTGATACTTGTAGGGTTCTAGAGTCAAAAACTAACCTAATATAGTTTTTTCCCCTATCCATTTTTCCAATCTTCCATATTTACTGTATTTTTTGCTTCACAAGACACACTTTTTCTCCCCCAAAAAGTGGGGAGGGAAAGTGTGTGCGTCTTATGGAGCGAATACTGCACAGCCGCTGGACTGGGGTGGTGGAGGAAGCTGCCCATCACCGGCAGAAGTCTCGCCCAGCTTCCCTCGCTGCCACCGCCGTCTGCAGGATACTCGTAATGAGCACTAATTGCAACTGGCACTCCTTGGGGCGATAAAAGGGAGGGCAGGTAGGAAGCTTCCCCTTAAACCAGGCTCGCCGTGGGGCATGGGGCATTTCGTTTATCCGCCTTACAGCATTTATCAAAGTTATGGGAGCAGCTTTACCCCGAGCCACAACGTGGCCTCGAGGCTACCGCCCAAGCAGAAGCAGCCGAGCTGGAAGCAGAGCACGAGTAGCGGCATCTCTAATCCCTACCGAGGAGTGCTCTCTGTCCCTTCCTCGGCTCCTCCGGTGGCTTCGCCGGATTATTTAAACATCTACAAGCGAGCGCAGCTGAAGGCACTGCTGTTGCATGTCAGCCCGGGCCTCATCCCGCGGCTCCGTTAAGCTATCATCGAAGAAGTGGGCGTTCAGGTGAACCCACGAGCGAACGCTGCGGTACAATGCTTCGCTCGGATTCCGGCCGCTCCAGGCCATCAGACCTCAAAGCCGCTCGGGCTGGCTCAGCCGGGAGCTACCACTCCCAGGCCTCTACTCGCCCGTGCTCAGCCGCCGCCTTTTTACCTTGCCCAAAGCTCCGGTGAAAGCGCTGAAGCTGACGGAAGGGCCGGCTTCGCCACAGTTCAATCCAAAGTCCGGGAGGAGCCACCTGGGTGCTTGGTGCACCAGGACTCGTGCTTTCGTTTTCTCCCGAGCGGCACGCTGTTGCTGCCTGCCCGCCCCTCTTGGGAGACCTGCATCTTATGGTCCGATGTGTCTTATGGAGCGAAAAATACGGTATATCTGTTCTCTATTTTCTTTTGTTCCTTTCCATTTCTTTTCCATTGTTGGAACTTGGACAAGTTGCATGGAAAGTTGTCTAGGTAAGGCAATATGATGAAAAAAAATGACTATCTCCCAGGCCTTAGTAAGTATAATTTTTCTAAGAAGAATCAGACTTGCTTAGTACTTAAGTGAGAAATATTCAGGTAATACCAAGATTTGATGTGCAGACTAAGGAAAATGACCTCCGCAGAAATATGCAGGAGCTGTTGCCTAGGCAAAAAGGGATGAAGCATTTTTTAAAATCTAGAACAATGGGATAACATGTGGAAGTGGATCAGTCAAACTGTTATCTAACTGACTAAACAATAAGATGGAGGAGGAGGAGGAGGAGAAGGAGGAGGAGGAGGAGGAGGAGGAGGAAGAGGAGGAGAAAGAACAGTACAATCAGACCTGCTGAATTGTTATCGTAGCCAATCTCAATAAAAATAGTTTTAATTTAATTTCTCGGTCTGCTCTACTTAGAGGAGCTCATAGTAAGTAAACTACCACCCTGAGTCCCTTTGGGGAGAAGGGCGGTATAGAAATCTAATAAAACTAAACAGCAGGCTGGGATATTAAGTGTTTATTTTAAATGTTATAAGTTGAAATATTTATTGATTCTATTTATTTAAATGTAATAAATAATCAAATCTGGAAGAAGGCAGTGACGAATTTGCCATTTGCAAATGTGTAGTTTTCCCAAGAAAATTGCATAGAGGTATCCATAAACTCTTCAGGATCAACCTGAAGAACACTGCACTGCTTTTCTTTTACAATGAATAAGGTTCAAAATTCTGAACATTATTTTATGTTGAAAGATGTGATTGGGTTCTGCTAATTACTAGGCATCCTCTGTATTAAGAGAGATTTTGTTATAGATCTAACATCTACTGAGACTGATTTTAACTGAAATCATGTCTAATGTATCACTAAATGGAAAATTCTAAAGTGGATATGATAGATAATTTAAATAATTAGTTATCCTATAATTTATTTTTACATTTTATAATAACAATAGCACTTAGACTTATATACCACTTCACGGTGCTTTAAGTGGTTTACAGAGTCAGCCTATTGCCCCCAACCATCTAGGTTCTCATTTAACTGACCTCAGAAGGAGGGAAGGCTGAGTCAACCTTTTGCTCGTCAGAATCAAACTTTTGGCAGTCAGCAGAATTAGCCTGCAATAGGGCATTCTAGCCACTGTGCCACCATGGCTCTATAATGTGTGTGAATGTTTATATCTGAGTATTAAAATCCCAATTGTCTTTTCCAGGCATAATTTGTTAAAAATAATAATAATTCAGAACTTTAAGAATGCCTACCCAACAATCCATACTCATGGAGACACATGTTCATTTGATTCATCCTTGGGAGATCAGGAATAGTCATATTTACATAAACTAGTGAACACAGGTTTTTGTTTGTTAGCACAGGTAGCCTTTGACATCCAATCATTTATTTAGTGATTGTTTGAACTTATAATTTCACTGAAAAATGTGACATAAGACTATTTTTCACATGGCCGCTTCCCCATAGTCACATGATTAAAATTCCGACACTTAGCAACTGGCAGGTATTTATGATGGTGGCAGTGTCCCAAAGCCATGTGATCACCTTCTGACAAGCAAAGTCAATGGGGAAGCCAGATTCACTTAACAACCATGTTAACTAACTTAACAACTGTGGCAAGGAAGGTTGTATTACTGATTAACCCTGTTTCCCCGAAAAGAAGACCTAATTGGAAAGTAAGCCCTAGCATGATTCTTCAGAATGCTTGTAATATAAGCTCTACTCCAAAAATAAGCCCCAGTTAAGATCATGAGATAGACAGACACATTTAGTACTGTATTTCCCTGAAAATAAGATCTAACCGGAAAACAAGCCCTAATGCGTCTTTTGGAGTAAAAAATAATATAAGACCCGATCTTATTTTCAGGAAATGTGGTAAACAAGTGATTTGCTTAACAACTATGTCAAGCCAAACTGGGCAAAATTCAACAACTGTCTCTCTTAGCAACAGAAATTTAGGATTTAATTGTGGGCATACGTTGAGGACTAACACTAAGTGCATTTCTCTCCTGCCAGATAGTGTCTCGCACACTATATAAAAGGGCAATTTAGAACATACAGGGTGACATATAAAACTACGCCGAAAGTGTAGATAAGAGCAATAAAAGCCAAAAACAGCAGTAAAGGGAATAAAAATGAAGGTTATAAGGACATCATAAAATCAGGGGAAGCCTCGCTGAAGTGACGATATCTTTTGACAATTTCTGAAAGTCAGCAAAGAGAGAGCCAGCGTCTTCACTGAGGGGCATCTGATCCACACGGTTTCTGCTGCAACAGAAAAGCTTCCCCTTCTCTTTACAGCCTCTAAACATGTAGAATTTATAGGAGGAGTGTGTTATGAAGACAAACTTGTCCAAAGACTGCATGTGCAGGAGCATTATCTCCTTTTACTACTGTGTTTCCCTGAAAATAAGACCGGGTCTTATATTAATTTTTACTCCAAAAGATGCATTAGGGCTTGCTTTCCGGGTAGGTCTTATTTTTGGAGAAAATACGGTACTCAATGCGTCCATGTGGCTGACGGTCATAACTGGGGCTTATTTTGTGGGAGTAGGACTTATATTACAGGGATCCTGAAAAATCACGCTAGGGCTTATTTTCTGGTTAGGTCTTATTTTCCAGGAAACAGGGTACTACTTACATATATTTACACAACTCAGTTCCATCGTCTAAATCATCCAAGTGAATTTCACACATTGGCTATCACTGCATAAACCACACACCCCTACTGGACCAAGACATGAAGTAGTGCTTAGCATCTCACATGCTCCACAGGGTAATTTTAAAATCATTGGGCTATTGGGAAGTCATGAAATGTTGTGAAATCTCAGCCACAAATTCAGATAATCCTCGACTTGCAACAGTTTATTTAACGACTGTGCAAATTACAAGGGCATTGAAAAAAAGTGACTTATGACTGTTTTCCACACTTATGTCTGTTACAGTATCCTCATGGTCACATGATCAAAATTCAGACACTTGGCAGCTAACTTCTATTTATGACGGTTGCAACAGGTGATTCCCTTTTATGACCGTTTGACAAGCAAAGTCAGTGAGGAAACCAGACTCACTTAGCAACTGTGTCACTAACTCAACAACTACGGCAAGAAAGGTTGTAAAATGGAACAAAACTCACTTAACAACTGTCTCAATTGGGAACATAAATTTTGGGCTCAGTTGCGTTCATAAGTTGATGACTATTTGTACTCAGGTTGTACCACATTTTGTTAGTTTCAAAATTCTATGTGATCAACGTTGTGTGTCTGTGTCTCTGTGTATTGTGGTATAGGGAAAGGGGGAAGAGGAAGAGGAAACCAGAAATGCTTTTGTGTCCCAGAGACTGAAAGAACAGAAAACAAGAGTTGGCCAACAAACCAGGTTTACCTTCCTAATTTCCATAAGAGATTGTTGGTTTTTAATAAACCATGGTTTAACCCAAAGAGGTTTGTTTCTGGGCCTACACCATGCAGAACTATTTGCCAGCTGTCATCTTCAGTAGATGACCTCTTTTCCAACTTTGGTAGATCTGCCTTGTATGATTTTAAACCTTTCCCTTTTTTAATTCCACCATATCATTTTAATGACAGGCTTGCTCTCATTATCAGAAATATCTTTGGTTTTTGTATCACAAATGGGAAAGTTCACTGCACACCAATTCCCTGGGGAAAGTATGAACTTGGAGAAGAGACTGAGATATGCTTTTCCAAGCAATCTCTCTCTCTCCATTCCAGCAAGACTCCAGGCCTAGGAGTGAGTCACAGGCCACTCTTGTGTTCTAGCGGTAATAACTAGAGATAGTGCAAGAAGTGTGGGTTACGATAAGCCTGTGAAATGTCACAAAACTGAAAGTCATTCATATTTCACATTGCAAAGCGATCAGAGTTTTAAAACTAAACTCTCAATCCTAATGCTCAAATAAGAAAACCATGTGGATCAGTAAAGAAAAGCAAGACACATTTGGTTCTCTGGAAACGTATAGAGTCTAACTAGATCGTATGGATGAAATAGTTCACAGTGCTGGAAGAATAGGTTGCAGGTATAAATCTTGGAGTCCTAGTAGATACTGAATTAAATATGAATCAGCAGTGTGGGGTGACACTCAAAAAAACCAATGCAATCCTAAATTGTATTAACAGAGGGACTGAATCAAGATCATGTGAGGAACTAATACCACTTTATATAGCTTAAATAAGTCCACACCTAGAACACTGCATCCAGTTTTGGTCACCACACTATAAAAAAGATGTTGAGACCCTAGAAGGAGTACATAGAACAGCACCAAGGTTATTAAGGGGATAGAGGCTAAAACATATGAAGAATGGCTGCAAGATCTGGGCATGGCTAGTTAGTGAAGAGAAGGACCAGGGGTGACATGATAGGAGCTGCCACAAAGAGGTGGAGGGTCAACCTATTTCTCAAAGCACCTGAAGGCCAGACAAGGAACAATGGGTGGAAAGTGATCAAAGAGAGATTCAGCCTAGAAATAAGAAGAAATTTTCTGACAGTCAACAGACAGTCAACAATTATTTCTGAATAATCAACCAATGGAACAGCTTGCCTTCAGAAGTTGCGGGTGTTTTATCACTGGAAACTTTCAAGAAGAGATTAGACAGCCACTTGTCAAAAATGGTATAGGATTCCCTACTTGAGCAGCAGGTTGGACTAGATGACCCATAGGTTCCCTTCCAACTCTGTGGTTATTAGTTATTGTTCCCCCAACAAATAGTACTCTCTGAAAAACAATAATGCATTCAGCCCTAGATGTTCTTCAGGACAATTATCCTCAGGGGTATCTAAACAATGTTCAGTTAGAAGCAGACCCATGGATATCTGTGGTATTCCTAGTCAACCAAAATGGTAGGGCAAGGGTTGTTGTTGTACTTCACATTAGAGCATTTAATTAAATTTGACTTGTATTGTCATCAAGTAAGCCCTCCGTAAGCTGCATGAGGCTTCTTCTGTACCCATAGTACCATCATGCAGGTTTACCATATGTAAAGTTTCTGTTCTCATCTATGAGAGATGTTTTATGTAATAGGAAAAAGCCTATTTATTTGTTTGTTTATTTATTTGTTTAAATTTTTATACCGCCCTTCTCCCCGAAGGGACCCAGGGCGGTGCACAGGCATATAAAACAATTGAAACACTTAAAACACACAACACATTAAAAGAAAATCTAAAAGTAGCAAAATTACAATGGCAAATTTAAAACCGAAATATAAAACCAATTTAAAACCAAGCTAAAATTGACAATTAAAATTATTAAAATATTTAGGCAAGGGAAAGGTGTGAATTAGGTCAACCCGGCTTGGGTAAAGAGATAGGTTTTTATAGCATGGCGGAAAGCACGGAGGTCTGAGATAATGCGAATCTCTGGGGGGAGGTCGTTCCAGAGGGAGGGAGCCGCCACAGAGAAGGCTCTCCCCCTGGGGGTCGCCAGCCTCATTGTTTGGCTGACGGCACCCTGAGGAGGCCCTCTCTGTCGGTGGGAGGTATTTGCTGGCAGAATGCGGTCCTGTAAGTAATTGGATCCTAAGCCATGGAGCGCTTTAAAGGTCATAACAAGCACCTTGAAGCGCACCCGGAAGCCCACTGGGAACCAATGCAGCTCGTGCAGGAGGGGGGCCACATGGGTCCTGCCAGTAGCACCCATAACCCCCCGTGTGGTCACACTCTGCACCAGCTGGAGCTTCCGGGTGTGCCCCAAGCGGAGCCCCATGTAGAGAGCATTACAGTAGTCCAGACGGGCCGTGATGAGTGCTTGAGTGACCGTCTGCATGGCATCACGATTTAGAAAGAGACGCAATTGGCGGACCAGGCGGACCTGGTAAAGGGCCCCCCTGGTGACGGATGCGACATGATCTATTAAGGACAGCCGTGCATCCAGGAGGATGCCCAAATTGCGGACCCTTTCTATGGGGACCAAAGACTCGCCCCCAATAGCCAGTGATAGAGTGAGCTGACTATATTGCGGTGCCGGCAGCCACAGCCACTCGGTCTTGGAAGGATTGAGTCTGAGTCTATTGCACCCCATCCAGATCCGCATGGCCTCCAGGCATCGGGACATCACTTTGATGGCATCGTTGGGGTGGCCTTGGGTGGAGATATACAGCTGAGTGTCGTATTGATGGTACTCCGCCCCAAAGCCACGGATGATCTCACCCAGCGACTTCATATAAATGTTGAACAGGAGAGGCGAGAGAACCGACCCCTGAGGGATTCCATAAATGAGGCCCCACAGAGTCGACCTCTGCCCTCCTGCAAACACTATCTGCGTCCGTCCAGAGAGGTAAGAGGAGAACCACCGATAAATAGTGCCTCCCACTTCCAACCCCGCCAACCAGCGCAGCATGATATCATGGTCGATGGTATCAAAAGCCGCTGAAAGGTCTAACAGGACCAAGATAGAGGAACAACCCCTATCCCAGGCCCTCCAGAGATCATCCACCAATGCGACCAATGCCATCTCCGTTCTGTACCCAGGCCTGAAGTCGGACTGGAGCAGATCCAAATAGACAGATTCATCCAGGAACTGGGGGAACTGTCGTGCAACCACACTCTCTACAACCTTCGGCACAAAGGAGAGGTTGGACATGGGACGATAATTATTTAAATCAGCTGGGTCTAGTGAAGGCTTTTTGAGGAGGGGCTACACCACTGCCTCTTTCAAGACGGTCGGAACGACACTCTCCTGCAAGGAAGCATTCACAATACCCTGGAACCAGCCTCGTGTCACCTCCCAAGAGGCCAGCACCAACCAGGAGGGGCACGGGTCCAGTAAACATATGGTTGCTTTAAGTCGCCCCAGGATCCTGTCCATGTCCTCAGGTGCAACAGTCTCAAACTCATCCCAGATAACAGTCTCAAGAAATGCATCCGTCACAGTCCAAACCATCCTGGATCTGCGCGATTTTCTCCTGAAAATAACCTCTGAACTCCTCCGCCAAATCCTGCTAGGGGTCGTCCTGTCCCCCCAAACAGGGCGGCAGGGCGGTTATCCGCGGATGCAATCAGAGTGGAGAAGTAATTCTTCTTAGCCACCCGTATCGCGTCCACATAGGCCTTAGTAAAGGTCCCAAGAGAAGATCGATCAAAACGAAATTGCTGGACCTCCAACTGCTCTCTAGGCATCTTTTCTGGCACTTCATCTCTCTCAGCTCCTCGGAGAACCAGGAAGCCGGGTTGAGACGGCGCCGGGTCAGAGGCTGCAAGAGCATGACCCAATCAAGAGCAATGCCCACCGCCCTATTCCAGGTGGCTGCGAGCCCCTCAGCCAAGTCGTGGGTTAGGACTTCCAGGAATGGCCCAAGCTCCATCTGGAACTGTTCAGGGTCCATCAGGTGCCTGGGGCGGAACCATTTGGTCTGTTCCACCTCCCTGAGGCAGGGTGTGTTGGGAAGTGGATTAAAATCCAGAAACTCCTTTAGAGGCTTTGACCGATGGATTATAGCAAGTCTCTGCTCAGCATACTGATTAGAATGAAACCGAGAATGTAGATCTAATGAAAACACTTTTATTTAAAATAAAATAAAATACAAAAACTCTAATCTCAGTAATAGGCTACATTTTGGCAGACAGTTCCACTCCTG